>JANAVB010032820.1:3421966-3559466 GCA_029216955.1 Iris pallida
TACTAACGTGGATTGGACAGATTACTGTAACGTGGATTATGCAGTTTATTGGACTTGGAATGAAGTATACTTAATTTGATTATGATTTTTTGGTTGAAGCGTTTATTTGATTGGCAGTTGGCCTTCACAGATGATATTGATATTTTGGTGTATTCCTTTGATTTGCAGATGTCCATCACAGATTTACGAGTCCTGGGTGCATTCCTAGGGTTTACAGATGGCCTCATTACGGATGCATTCCTGGGATCACTAAAACTTTATTTGCTTGTAATGTGTTTTGCTTTCTGTAAAAAAATTACATCGATGCCATCAATATGAATTCGATGTCAGTGCAATGCATATGTAATCCTGCCTGTTATCCCTTGTTATTGCTGAAGCAAAATTGTAATCCTGCCTGTTCATCCCTTGTTATTGCTGAAGCATAATTGTAATCCTCTGTTCATCCTTTGTTATTGCCATCAGCATGAAGTCGATGCCAGTGTAATGCATATAGTAATGTAAGAAAAATTCTCTTTGATAGTAGGTTAATTATATTCAAACACTCGCAAGAAATTTTGTGTAGCCATACAGTGGAAGTCTGATAAAATATATTCAGATTTTCTTGAACATGATTTAACACGGAGAATGGTACATTTAGGACGGAGAATAGTATATTTAGGACGGAGAATGGTACATTTAGGACGGAGAATGATATATTTAGGACGAAGAATTACATTTGATGCTGATTGGCAGTTGTCCTTCAAACATCCTTTTCCAGTGTTTTATTTGATTGGCAGTTGGCCTTCCAGCGTTTATTTGATTGGCAGTTGGCCTTCAAACACTCCCATTGTCAGAAATTTTATTTTTCATCTAACAATTTTACTGTCCATTTTTCAGATGATCCGTCCGACCTCAGAAGCAGGTTTCCTCAGTTCACCACCACCACCATGACATGTAGCTTTATTAACAAAATATTAAATTGTTAGATAAAAAATAAAATTTCTGACAATGGCATGGACAGTAAAATTAGAGCGGCACCGCTGGTACTTCTCCTTGTTCAAGGAGGTCTCGACGACGTCCGACGCGAACCGGACCGATTCTTCTCGGCGTAGCTGGTACTCCTCGTTGTTCTAGGAGGGCTTGACGATGTTCGACGCGATCCAGACCGATTCTTATTTCCTTCTTCATCTCCGTTTCTCTTTCCACCACCACCACCACCACCACCATGACCTGTAACCAAAAAAATATCGAAATTTATACGTTGATGCACAAAATATTAAGTTGGATAGACGAAAGAGAGAGTAAATATGAGTTAATTTAGGGTGTTTGTTGAAAAAATTAAAGTGAAGAATGACCTGCTAAAGCAAGTTACCAACAGGTCAAAAGTCTAAATCAGCATTAAATGATGTTTCTACTTATTATTCAATCCGAACCATTGGATCAATATCCAACGGTCCAGATTTTGGATGTATCGATACATCCTTTTCCAGGGATATATTATAGAACGACCCATATATATATATATATAGATTATATATATATTATATATATATATATATATATATATATATAAGAAATGTTTGGAGAGCTCGCCCCCATGGGCGATCTCCTAGCCCCCCTGGTGACTTTTCGCGGTACAGGTTCTGTCCCCTCCCCTCCCCTCCCTTCTCTTCCTCCTCCCTCACGCGGCGGCGCCTCCCCCAGGCCGGCGACCTTTCTCGCGACCTGGCCGTCGCATCGTTTCTCCCCCAGCCCGGTGTCCCATGCTTCTCGCGGTCGGTTCGTCTGCCCGTCAGTTGCTGCGGACCTCTTCACCCTCTCATGGCCGGGCTTCCTATCTCCCGATCCCCAGACGGAGTGCTCCGACTCCCTCCGCCTTGGCTTGGTCCCCTACCAGCTGGCCTTGGTCGGACTTGGGGGTTCCCACTCCTCTCCGGTGGTGCATCAGTTTCCCCCGCCCTGGGGATGGTGTTCGCGTTATGCTTCTCTCCGACGCTGCCGGATGTGGCCTCAGTTCTGACTGTGGTCCCAGGCCCCCCCAACTACCTTTCCAGCTTTCTGCTCACCAGCCCTTTCGAATTCGAATTTGAATCCTGACCTCCTCTTTCCGCCCACTCATTCCCCCCGGTTTCGAATTCAAAATCCTCAGCCGTCCACTCTTTAGTTGGCGCAACTAGCAGCTTGGCACAACCTGGGCACCCCTTTGGGCAGCCTTCGTTGGCGCAATCTGGGCAGGCCTTTTCCCTATCGGGCGCAACCCAGCCTCGGCTGAGCGACGCTCACCTTGGCGCATGGGTGGGCGCTACCTACTGCTTGGCGCAACCTGGGAACCAGGGTGGCCTGTCCTCATTGGCGCAACCTGGGCATACTATTGGGCAGTCCTCTCCCCTGCTGGCACAACCCATGGGTTGGAGCTACTGTGCTGCCATGTTTGGCGCAACCTGGGTCCACCCTGCTGGACGCATCCTGGGACCCCCTTGTGGGCAATTTTGGCTCTACCTGTCAGGCTCTATGCTCGGTACAGACTGGCCATCGGACTGTGATCCTTGAAGCCCCCTTGAGCTGCCAACTAGCTCACACCCATCTGCTATGGTTGGCGCAACCATGGGTTGGCGCAACCTGAACGACCATCAATGGCGCAACTTGGGTCCTCGAATGGTCTGGGAGAAAAACAGAAATCTTCCAGGGCACAAGACACACGTACCTCATCCATGGCGGCGCAAGGCACTTCCCAGGTTCCCCTCTTGTCGTAAGGCGTATCTACCTCCTTCACTGCCACCCGGGGTGTGGTGCAGCACACTCCCATCGCCCCATACACGAAGACTTTCGCACATTATGATGCCACGCAGGGCTATGACAACTTGGAGTAAGCAGGGCCTACCTCCTCATGGCCCCTCTGCTGCAGCGATCCTATCCTTTGCAGACATAGTCAGACCTGACCGCATGAAGTCGATGACCCTGACGGTTCCAGAAATGGATCTACCTGACCTGGATCTCCCTCCAGCGGACGCACAAATTATCAGTGTTCCTTTCTCCTCAGCTGAAGTATCCTCACTATCAGAACTCTTCCCATACACCTTTGTGCTTAAGTTCACCATGGGCTACCCCAAAATTCATAGGGTCCAAGAAGTCGTGGCCACCTGGATTCTGGGGGCTACCTATAGGGTTGCTCCATTGGACCCTAAACATATTCTCCTACACCTGGCCAATGTGTCTGACTACACCATAGTCAAGACTAAGGGATCATGCAAAGTCGATGCGCACACTATGAAAATTGTCAAGTGGTCTCAGGACTTCAACAAGACGGAGGAATCCCCATAGTGTCAGTTGGGTCACTTTTCCTAATCTCCCCCTCATAGCTTTGTTCCGGCGGCATCAAGCGGATGGCTAACTCATTTGGTACCTTCGTGGCTATGGCAGAGGAAACCAGAAATCTAACTAAAGCAAACTACGCAAGAGTATGCATGGAAATATGTCTCCAAAAATCTACCGAAGACTATAAAAATCCTTCTGGGAGATAAACCACATACTCAACAAATCATCTACGACAGCAACATCCTATACTATAAACACTGCCTCATGCGAGGACCTCTAAGGAAGCTTGCTACAGGGCACAACCGACCCTAAGAGGAAAACCACCCACAAAGAAGCCGCTCCTCAAACAACAAAGCTAAATAATAAACTACCCCTGCTCGCTCTCCCTAACTCCCACGTGCGGTTCAAGGACAACACACACCTCCAGGGACTAAGACCGACGTCAAAAGATTACCACCTCCCCTCGAAGAGTGCTAACTCCCACATCAAAACATCCAACCTAAACCTGACCAATAAATTTGATATCTTCGCTTTGAGCAGCGAGATACTGACACAGATTCTGTACAACCCGGCAACCAACTGATGATCCAGATCCCCAAGGAACCATTGGTTAATACGGCTTATACGGCCGCTTCCTACACCAATATTACGGAGACCAGTATCCAGGAAGCGACAACCCAACCAGAGGCAAACTACATTATGGACGACCTTCAGGTGCCCGAGAGTGGAGTTCAGGAGATGCCACCCATCGGGGAGCCCTCAGGGGCTGGTCTTCTGAACACCTCAGAGACCTCTCCCTCCAAAGAAATGGGAATAATGCCCAGGATGCGGAACCACTGTCGCCCGTGCACAGTCCGAGCCCCCACAACCAACCGGCAAATATCTACAACAGCCCGGAAGGTGAATTTGTCCGTGAGCACAGCCGATACAACATTCCTGCTACTGTTGTCGAGTTCAAGACCAACCTGGAGGCCGACAATCTACAGAACCCGGGGAACCCACAGACACAGAGATCAACAGTATCATGGCATTCAAATCCAAAGGAAAGCTATGGGATAAAATTGAATCGGATGGATCAGATTATGACCCGATGTCGGACCAGGAGGATGATACCACTGTTGGTTCCAGATCCCTGGATCGTATGGCGGACGAAGAAATAGCTTTGGCTAATCAACATGTGAACTTAAACGACGAGGAGATTGCCCGAGCAACAGAAAAGAAACAGGCTAGGAGGAAAGCTGTGGACATGAGGTTTATAACCCGACAAAATACCTCAAGGACCAGGCTGAGCTTGACAAGTTATCGATCCCCGCCAGGTTGACCAGAAATAATCCCACTAACCTCAACTCTACGACCAAAACTATACAAACCAGGCGACGGAAGGACGCCAACAATACCACACTAAACTGAATGGGTATTAAGGCCATCTGCTGGAACGCTCGGGGCATCACGAATCAACCTACCAGAACCTACCTCAAATCTCTCAACAATAAATACTTACTGATTTTATAGCCATTCTCGAACCTAAGATCGATGGAAGAACATCCAGGAGCTTGCCAGAAACATTCATATGCCTTTCTACTTCCATAGTGGAGATCTTAACACATATATATGGATATTGGAACAATGATATCAATGTGGTGGTGAAGGAGACCAACAAGCAGTTTATCTACTGTAACATCCGAAACAATAGGTCGGGGCATATATTGGACCTTCCAGTTGTTTATGCTAGCTGTGTGGCTAATACCAGAAGGGAGCTATGGCATGATCTCACTTCTATATCTAACAATATGAACCGTCCGTGGATGTGTCTGGCACTTTAATGTGGTCACATCGGCGACAAAGAAGGCTGGGCCGGGAACCATCAATGCTAACGCGGTGGCGGACTTTAAGATTCATCTCGGATACAGGCTTCTCGATGCGGGCTATCTCGGGTCGATTTACACTTGGTGCAATAGCCTCACTAACAACCCTAATACATGGGAGCGCCTGGATCGGGTCCTTTATACTAAATACCTTCTTAATACACCTCCTTCCTCGTTATGCACCTCTCCCGCATGAACTCCGATCACTCCCCCTCTCATCACCCCTTTGATACTCTATCAATCCCGGGCCAGTTTCGATTCCAAAGGATGTGGTGCGACCACCCGACTTTCATGAACGTTGTTAAGAAAGCTGGGACGAGGTTTGCCAGGGTCCGCCCCCCTTACTTTGCATACTAAACTCCAGAGAGTGAGATCGGCCCTGAGACTGAACTGGAATGTCTTTGGGGATCTTAGAAAATAGAAGTGGGAGCTGCAAGCGATATTGATGATCTGGAGCGGCCCTTCAAGTTCAATGGAGCGATGCTGGGGGACGATCTGCTCCGTGTTAAACATAGCCTGGACAAGGTTTTAGCTTTGGAAGAGCAACTTCTTCAGATCAGGCGAGGATTAATTGGGTCAAAGATGGGGACCGTAACTCCACTTTCTTCCACGCCATCATTAAAAAGGGCTAACTCGAACAGAGTGCGGCTGTACGAACAAGATGGGACCATGGTGGAGGATCAATTATTATGGACAGGGCGATCCTTTACTTCTCCAAGTTCTTTGAACCTATGCCATCCACGGATCCGGATAACTTCATCGATGGTATCCCGAGTCTTATCTCCGATGAGCAGAACCTGTATTTGTCTAGGCTTTCCCAGGAAGATGAAGTTGAGAAAGCGATTAATTCACTGAACCTGCAGGGAGCCCTGGGCCCGGATGGTTTCACAGGGGTTTTTTATTCTAAATATTGGCCTATCATAAAACAAGACCTTATGGCTGCTATCAAGGATTTCTTTTTAGGAATCCAACTTCCCAAAGGCATTACTTCGGCCAATCTGGTTCTCATCCCCAAGACGTCCAAGCCCGCGGATATCCAGATTTCTACCTATCACCTTAGTAACTTCTCCACAAAATCATCTCCAAATTTTGGCGGAAAGGCTTGCGGGAGTCCTCCCATTAATTATATACAGGGAGCAATTGGATTTCGTCAGAGGCCGTAGCATTCATGAGAACATTAGTCTGGCGCATGAAGTCATTGGGACCATTGACAACAACATCACCGGCGATAATATGGCGATTAAGCTTGACATGTCTAAATCTTATGACAGGGTCAGCTGGAGGTTCTTGATCTGGGTGCGCCAATTCGGCTTTTGCCAGACATAGATCGATCTCATCTTCAAAACTATATCAAATTGCTGGTATTCTGTCTACATCAACTGGAAAACAGGAGGATTCTTCCACTCTACTAGAGGTCTGAGACAGGGTGACCCTATTTCTCCTGTCTTATTTATTATAGCTCATGATGCCCTAGTAGAAAAATTTCTATTCTTTGCATCCACGGCCACATCAAGTACTTCTCTGGGCGTAGAGATAGCCTCCCTATTTCCTACCTCTTTTATGTGAACGACAACCTCATATTCCTTAACGGGGGCATCGACAGTATCGGCAACCTTCTGAAGACGCTTCAGGACTACTCAAACACTTCGGGTCAGGAGATAAATATGGGTAAGTCGGCGCTTATCGTCTCCTAGAAGGATCACATTTCTGTCCGGGTAGAGGAGATTGCTGCAGGATGGGTTTTACGATTACGCATCTGCCGATCTGCTACCTGGGGGTGCCTCTCTTTAAAGGTAGAGCTAAAAATACTTTTTCAACATATTGAGAAATTTGAGAAAAGGATCTCGGTTGGAGAGGGGGACTTCTGTCCTTCGGGGGGAAGATTACCCTCCTCAAAAGTGCTTACTGTACTTCCTATCCACGCCCTGTCGGTGATCAATGCCCCCAACAAACTACTCAAGAATCTAGAGAAACTGATGGCAGCCTTTCTCTGGAACTCTAAAGATCAGCATCGGACTAGATGGATTTCATAGAGCAATGTGTGTCGCCCGATGGATGAGGGAGGGCTTGGCATTAGATCACTTGACCAAGTGATGACTGCTTTACATGCTAAAAGATGCTGGGCATTGATTCAAGGTGATCGGTATGGGCCCAGTACATGATTAAGAAGTATGGGGATCCGGCCGATCCCGGATACTCCCTACCTTACTCCTCCTCCCCGCTATGGCGATCTATGATGAAGATTTTTTGCACCGTTTACTCCAACTGCCAATGGGTTCTGGGCCGTTGCAACATACCCATCTGGGGTCAGAACTAGTACGGTACCTCTATCCCCAAACCGTCCGAGTTCATCTACAATCCTTCCATCCGTCAGGTGATGGCCTCATCGATGGTGCGTATATCCTTGGAGGAGGAGGTTAATATTCGAAATTTCCTGACTGTTGAAGCCAATGCCTGCTTGGACGAGATTATTCTCAACAATGAGAAGGACATGATGGTTTGGACTCCTGACAGCCAAGAAGAGTTCTCTACTAAATCTTACTGGGACCACCGCCGCAGGAGAAATCCGATCGATTCCTGGAGTAACTTCTGCTGGAACAAGTATATTCAGCTGCACATAGGCGCCTTTCTTTGGCATCTTCACAGAAACGCTATTCCTGTAGAGGCCAGACTTATTTCCATGGGGATCAATCTCGCTTCGAGATGTGTGTGCTGTGCTAACCCGGATACTGAAATGAATGATCACCTATTCATCTTGGAAGAGACGGCTCAAATGGTTTGGCTGCAGTTCGGTACCAAGTTCAATCTCCCCACCTCGCACTCCTCGATCGATTAACTTGCTCAGGTATGGCTTCTGAACTCTTCTCCCTCTTCCCTCTCCACCCCGACGATCATCAACAGGAACATTATCTTCGCATCTGGATTGTGGGAGATCTGGAAGCAGAGGAACTCAATTATATTTGGCGATGGGGAGAGAAATTACCGGGACATCATCCAACAGGTTACCCCTCAGCTTCAACATACCTTTTCGGTTCATGATCTGGGTACGGACGGCTTGGGACGTTCGGTCATGCCTACACAGCCTGTCGTCCGGAGATCAACGTGAGATGGGTGGCTCTGGGGACGGGTCAGAAGCTTAACATGGCGGCAAAGATAGAAGATTTGGCAGGGATTGCCTGTGGTGGTATCATCAGAGACACCAAAGTCTCCCTTATCTATGCCTTCTCCCTTTTCATGACAAATACCACCAGCCCTCTTCCGAAAATCGACGCTCTTCTCAAGACGATTCACTAGTGTATTGATCAGAATATCCGGTACAGTGAAATCGAAACATCCTCAAGCTTCTCACCAACATCATTGCCAATATATCTAAACCTCCATGGGCTCTTAGATACAAGACCCGCAGCATCCAATAATTGATAGTTCGAACACCGCCATCGTACATATACATCCTACTGCTAATGGCGTGGCCAAAGCTCTGGCGTCTCTGGCACATGAATCAAGAATCGATCAGATCTTCGTCCACACCACCGAACTATCATCTGAGGCCAACAACGCCCTGCTTAAGGACCTATCTGGTCGTTAGGGGGGGTTCTTGTTTCGTTTTCTATTTACCTTTTGTTTAACCCTGGGAACACCAGGGTGGACAGCTTTAATTCCCTTTTGTTACCCCCGAAAGCCCCGGGGAGGATAGATTTTCTTTTTTGGCCAGGCCTCTAGCCGGGTACATATATTTTCTAAGTTGTCGGGCTATCTCCCGGTGCCATCTTTGAGCTTAGGCTCCTTTTTCAATAAAGTCTAATGTTCTCTTAAAAAAAAGTATATATATATATATGGTCCCTGATTCCTCTTCTTTGTATATATATATATATATATATATATATATATATATATATATATATATATATATATATATATATATATATATATATATATATATTATTTTATATATATATATATATATATATATATATATATATATATATATAAAATATATATATATATATATATATATATATATATATATATATATATATATAAAATAATATATATATATATATATATATATATATATATATTATATATATATATATATATATATATATTATATATATATATATATTATATATATTATATATATAAAATATATAATATATATATATATTATATATATATTATTATATATTATATATATAATAATAATATATATTATATTTGAATGAAGGTAATTGTGGCGAACGCTTCCACTGGGAATCGATCTCCTGACCACTCGGACCGCATGCATCTCTCTTAACTACTAGGCTAGAGGTATATATATATATATATAATATATATATATATATATATATATATATATATATATATATATATGGGTAAAGTGCACTTAAACCCTCCTTAGATTTGTCTCATTAGCAAAAGAAGACCTTTAGAAAACTTAAGCAGTTTACACCTCGCAAAACTTGTTTTGCTTAGAATGACCCTTCCCGTCAATGAACGTTAGAAGTATCCGTTAGAAGCAATTTTTTGGGTAAAGTAAATTTTGTGCTACCCAAAATATCCCTTAGAAGCTAACGTTAACATTGTGGCTCCCTTTCATTCGCTATATATATGATGGTTTTGAAAGACATGTAGCCAAGCTTTCTATTTTCTACTTTTTCGACCAGTTGTTGGAAAAATAACATTTATTTTTTTATCTTCCTTTTTTTTAATACTTATTTGCTCTCATTTAATGTATTGAAGATTTTCTTACTTACAGATCTCATATCCAACTGCAAATTATGGCCAGTAGCTCGCAATCTTCATTCTCAGACGTCCAAATAGAAATTATGGAAGAACAATTTATTGCAATTGTGGATTAATTAGTCTATTGAAGACTTCATGGACACCAACAAATCTTGGAAGAAGATTCTACGGGTGTGCAAATTTTTCAACAAATTCTTGTGGTTTTCTACTATGGGAGGATGAGAAACTTTCAGAACACTATCAAATTGTAATGTGGAATTTAGTGAAAGAATTAAAGAAGCACCGAGGCCAAGGTTTACAACCTATTCCTAGAGAATCGACAGTGGCGGTGGCAGCAAGTAAACCAAAACCATGCTTCAACATACATATTTTGAAATTTATTTTTGGATTTTTGACATGTTTATTAATGTTTAAGTTGTTTGTTTGAGGAATACATGTGATGGAAAGAAATTTGTACCAAGGTTTACAATTCCAGTTTCAAATAAATTTTGCATTCCAGTTCCAAAATGAAACAACAACATGCATATGAACACATAGCAAATACATTGCAATGTAAACTGCACATATGAGCAAAATTTGAACACATATGATCAAAATGTAAACTGCACATATGAGCAAAATGTAAACTACATTCCAGTTCCAAAATTCGAACACATATGAGCAAAATGTAGACCATATAAGCAAAATTTGAATACATCCAAATACAGTGCAAAATCTGAAGACATTAAGAGTTCACCAAGACCAAAATATAAACTGCCATGTTCATCAAACTGTCATGTCCATCAAATTCGAGCACATTAGATTGCATTTGTTCAACAACAAGCTTTACATCAGCAGTATAATAGGCTAGTATACTTCACACATCCATTTGTTCAACAACATTCTTCATCCAAAATATAAACACATCCATTTGTTCAACAACATTCTTCATCATCAATATATAAACTGCACATAATTCACACCCACATAAACTTTACAAAATTTCCCAAAAGCCAAAATAATTGCTTCCACATGCCAGCAGCAACCTATCATCCATAATTTGCTTTGCTCTCACATGCTTGTATACTGCAGAAAAAATGAAGTAAGAGTTAGAATTGATGAAATGAAGTAAAAATTGTAAAGAAAGAAGATGATAAAATGAAGAAGAATTAGGAACCTGTAGCATGACAAAATGAGGTAGGGACAGCAACATGACAAAATGAGGTAGTGACAGTGGCTCAGAAGAGTTAGTGAGTGAAGGATTTATGGACATCAACATGTAGCATGACAAAATGAGGTAGGGACAGCAGCATGTAGCATGACAAAATAAGTTGGGACAACATCATGTAGCATGACAAAATCCCCACAAACAGAGCACCCCATAGACAGAGCATCCCACAGACAAAGCACCCCACAAAATTTATCATTTGCTCCTCACAAATAGAGCACCCTACAACATTATAGCAATAAGTAGCATCCCAATTCATTATTGCCACACAGATCCTTATACCCACATAACTCCAATACATCATTGCCAACTTTCAAAATGGGTCAGCAAAATGATAAAGACCCTTTTCTTGTCTACAACCTATGAAAAAATGAGTAACAAATAATTAAAATGCTAAATTTTAAAATGAGTAACAAATAATTAAAAAGCCATGTATCAGAACTAACCTTTCGGATGTAACACTCTCCCCCTTGTAACACTTTCAAATTATGGTGTACATTTCCTTCAAAATAAGGTGTTGGATTACCATGACACGCATGCAGGGTTGACCTGGGAGCTTAGGCCTACCTGGTTTGCCTTTTGGCACTGCCACCTTCTCCTTAAAAGGATCTGGGCATGCTCTTGAGTTGTATCCTAACTGCTTGCACTTGCCACAGGTGATAGTGGCTCTAGTCATGACTTTTCCAGCTTCCTTCTTAGACATTCTTTCATCATCTTGTTTCTTTCTCTTCTTTTGCCTTCTTCCAGTTTGGATGTGGACCACAGAGGGTATTATAGGTACAACATTTTGAAGCTATCTTAGATTCCTTATTGAAAGAGGATTGATTACCTCTGCATAAGCCTTCAAGTATGTAGACTTGTGGTAGTACTTATCTACATAGTCTTCAAGTAGGTGTCTCTTCTTCTTAATACATACAGCTGCATGCTCATAAGGAATGCATGTGAGTTGCCATTCTCTACAACTGCAAGTCTTTGCTTCCAAGTCCACTGCCTCATTAAGTCCTCTCTGACTCACTTCAAACTTATTGAATCCAGAAGTAATAACAACACATTTTTTTGCACCCAAAGAAACTTCTTCTAGCTTTTTCATTACTTTAGGAACAATGACCCCATCATGAGCTCCTATTCTTTCTCTCTTCTCATGGAACCTGACCATGGATATTTCTTCTTGAAATTGTCATATATGTGCCTAACACAAAATCTATGCTATGCATTAGGAAGAAGTATGTGAAACACATCCAACAAGCCTTTTTGTCTATCAGAAATCCATGTGATTGTATTTCCATCACTACAACAAAAAAACCCTTTTAATGACGCTCGACAAGGAGTTTTAATGACGGCTGATACATAAGCGTTATTAAGTTGAAAAATACATTTTTCTATGACGGTTTGGACTAATTCTGGGCTTTTTATAACGTTTATAAACAAAGCGTTATAGTATTTTAGAGCGGTGGCAAACTTGTAATATTTTGCAAACGTATTAATATTAAACGTTTTCTCCTTCCATTTCCTCTCTCCTCCTCCTCTTCCTCTTCCTCTTCCTCTTCCTCCGCTCCCATGCTCAGAATTAGGGTTCGGTCCAGCGTCCAGGCCTAGGGTTAGGGTTTCAACGGCCCTGACGCCACCGAGTTCCTCCTCTCCAACCTCTATGCGTCCGTCCGGAAGGAGCTGGAAGCCGCTGGATCGCAGGGCCAGGGCCAGAACAGTCACCTCCACGTCCTAAAGGCGTTGTCGTAGGCGCTGAGGAGGACAGAGGAGGACT
Source organism: Iris pallida (assembly GCA_029216955.1). Taxonomy (NCBI): domain Eukaryota; kingdom Viridiplantae; phylum Streptophyta; class Magnoliopsida; order Asparagales; family Iridaceae; genus Iris; species Iris pallida. Next base: position 3,434,838 of record JANAVB010032820.1, read on the forward strand.
ACTTCGAGGTCGCGGACAAGAGGTCACGGGCCAGAAGAGCCACCTCCATAATCCTTTTCTCTGCTCCTCTTCCCGCTGAAGGACTTTGGGAGTACTTTTCCTTTTATATTTCTAGGGTTTTCTCTGCTCTACTTTCTCGTGTTTTAATTTTTTTGGTATTTTTTCGAGAAAGAGGAAGAAGAGGAAGAAGAAGAGCCATGTCTCAGACCAACTGGAAAGCCGACAAAATGTGAGCTGACTTTTTCTATTTCTAGGGTTTCCTCACTCTCCACCCTCCTCACCATGGCGAGTTCTCACCAACTCCTTGTCACGCCCCAGAACCAGAATACTGGAGAGCGGGGGCAGACATAGCCAGCTACATATATTGAAATGGAAACCACCTCGATATACGGTCACGGCAGTCTAGATATATGAGGGTTTACTACAAGCCAACAGTCTCTTATGGTCATGACCATGCCTAATGTCTCAATCACAAGCAAGTAAGTAAGGGCGCAAGATGTATGATCATTAAATATACAATAATAAGGCGTCCCAAATATTACATATTCAGCTGATCATGAAGCTAGTCGTTATAAAATGTTAGGACTAGCAAGAGTTTAGTCGTACATGATCAACCCTAGGATTTGTTAATCATGTTTACAGCCCGTAGGCAGACAGTAAGTAAAAGTGCATCGAGCTAACAGGTGCTCGTCGGCTAAATACCTCAAAAGAATAATTTTTATAATAGAGTGAGCGAAACAAAATAGAAAACCCACTCTTGGCCCGGATTCCGTCTAGTGTTCACCATTGGGCTGGTAGCTTGGTAGATCCTCGGAAGCTGCTCCGAAATCTGGCCACACAAAACCAGCTGGGTCAACCCCAGAAAGAGCAAGTGCCACAAGGGGGCCACGAAATAAGAACAAAAGCCAGCATATAACACAAGAAAGACTATTATTAAACAAGAATTACGAAAACATGTCAGGATGATATACGACGAGATAACCATGGAACTATTCCGATAGCCAGGTTACAACCCGTAAACCAAACAAGGACCGGGGTTGTAACCCTTCATCTGAACAGAGCTTGGTTTCCCACCATTTATCGGCAAGATAATAATGTAAGAAAATCAAGACAGGAAACAATCTTGTACGGGATCAAGACATAGCTATACTGGTTATACCTCATTCAATCAATCACAGCCAAATAGATCCTACGGCTTACTACTTTAACTAACTAGGGTTATCACAGGCCTAATTACTAACAAGATGCAGTGAGATTGTTCCACAGCCACAAGCCCTGCAGACCATCCAGGTTACCCAGGACGAAAGATTAGGGTTGAATTCGGGTGGGTACATCGCCCAGGATACAAATGTACCCTTAGGTGACTTAGAGGGTGCAACACTCGACGGTGTGCTGGAAATGTGCCCTACTCGACGGCAGGCTACAGATCCCAAGAGCGCCCAGGTAACGGGATTGCCTGTAGCTGTGTCATCTCTTCATGACTACTGTGTTATTCTAGTTATTAACCTTAATCCATTTTAGTAGGTACTCCTGACCGTGGTACTCAGGAGTCCCATCCTAGACATGATGCAAGACAGGACAAGTGGATTTAACAAGCAAGCAAGAAGAACCACCCACGGTGTCAAGGCATGTCAAGTTAGGTTATCAAGATAATTCATGTCAGGGTACTTGTCAGGAGAGCGCCACGACGGGCCACTATCATGTCAGGTTGGTCATGTCAGGAGTGCACCACTACGGGTCACTGTCGTGTTATGCTAGTTCCTTGCCATACCAAGCCATGTTCAATAGTCATTCCAAACATATTAAGCAAAATCAAGTTCATGACAAAAGACGTAAGGATATAAAATGGGCGTAAAATATCTAATAAAATATCAATATACAGGACTATAGAAAAGCCAAGCTTAAAGAAATAAGACCAAAACTTCAAGAGCCAATGGGTTAAGCAAGGGGTCAGGGGAGCAGCGCACGCGAAAGTCACGCACGCATGAGAGCTGCGTAGGTAAAAAGTCACGTACGCTGAGAGAGCAGCGTAGGTGAAAACTCACGCACGCTGAGAGGGCAGCGTAAGTGAAAAGTCATGCACGCTGAGAGAGCAGCGTAGGTGAAAAGTCACGCATGCTACAGAGAGCAGCATAGGTGAAAGTCACGCACGCTACAGAGAGCAGCATAGGTGAAAGTCACGCACGCTCAAGGGAACAGTGTACGTGAAAGTCACGCACGCTCAAGGGAGCAGTGTACGTGAAAAGTCACGCACACTCAAGGGAGCAGTGTACGTGAAAAGTCACGCACGCTCAAAGGAGCAGTGTACGTGAAAAGTCACGCACACTCAAGGGAGCAGTGTACGTGAAATGTCACGTACACTCAAGGGAGCAGTGTGCGTGAAAAGTCATGCACGCTCACGGGAGACACGCTTCCAACAGGAAGTGTACTCAAGGCTGCGTACGCAGCACTAAAGAGCGCGCGTAGCTCAGTGTGCGTAAGCTAAGCAGCTCTGCACACTGCTTACTGTCTTCTCCAAACAGCAAGAACACCATGGATGAACCCAAGACTTCAAAGCATCATAACTTGGCCATCCGAACTCCAAATCCAGATTTCCAAAGTTCCAACTTGGGTAGAATTGAATGCTCTTCCACTTGGAAACACCAAAACCCATGAAAATCTAACTTAAAGAGATCAAACCATGCAAAATCCAAAAATGGAAATAACTTAGATCTATCACAATGGAGGCTCCAAATCACAAAAACCCAAGTTCTAATGTTGATCATCATGTCCTAATCTATCAAATGGACAAAGAAAAGAGGGCTCTCATGTAGTGGCAAGGTGAACTTGCCTAGGGTTGGGAGAGTTGTGTTGAGGAAGGAGAAGAAGAAGAAGAAGGAAATTAATGGTGGAAGTTATGAGGAGAGAGAGTGGTAGGTGGAGTTATAAAGAGGGGGAGTTGTGGTAGGGATGAGGGGTAGCATAGGGCTAAGGTGATCCAACACCTATAAACCAAACCAAACCGAACCAACCCAATAAAATCGAGCCATGCCAAAACCCAAAATACGAGAAATACCGAAATTCTACAAGCTGAGAAAAATAAAATACATGCCAAAATCCAGATACGAGTAAAATACGAAATACGGGAAATGAGGGTGACAACTCTACCCACCTTAAAAGAATTCCGTCCTCAGAATTTAATCAAGGAGCTAGAGATTGCCACGATAAGCTACACTAAGCACAGGCAAGTTATACTAAGCAGTTCAATCATACAATCATGCAATGCAAGCAAGGAAGGGAAAATGTAAGGCATAAGAAAGGCATTATACCTCACGAGTCAAACAGGTAGGGATATCGCGATCGGATTTCGTCCTCACGCTCCCACGTTGACTCACCTAGAGAGTGATGACCCCAAGCAACACGGACTAATTTAATAGTCTTGTTCTTGAGTATCTTTTCCCTCCGGTTCAAAATAGACACGGGCCTCTCCTCATACGAAAGGTTGGTACCAACAACCAATTCCGAATGGTCTAGGACGTGGCTCGGGTCCGGAATATACCGTCGTAATTGGGACACATGGAATACATCATGCACCTCACTTAGCGACGGCAGAAGAGCGAGACGATAGGATACATCTCCTACTCGCTCTAGAATATCGAACGGCCCTATATACCTAGGACTAAGCTTTCCCCGCACGCCGAAGCGAATGACGCCGCGGTTAGGCGAGATCCTAAGGAATACATGGTCGCCGACAGCAAATTCTAAGGGACGCCGATGAGCATCGGCCCAATGGCGCTGGCGGTCCTGGGCAACTCGGAGGTGATCTCTGACCTTCCTGACCACTTCAACCGTCTGGGAAATCAATTCGGGTCCGAGCATCTGCCTCTCCCCGACATCGTCCCATGCTAGCGGGGATCTGCACTTCCTGCCATAAAGAGCCTCGAAGGGTGCCATCTGGATACTGGCCTGATAACTGTTATTGTACGAGAATTCCACCAGGTGCAGATGATTCTCCCATGAACCACCGAAGTCAAGGGTACAGGATCTCAACATATCTTCAAGGGTCTGGATTGTGCGCTCTGACTGACCATCCGTCTGCGGGTGATAAGCTGAGCTGAATTGAAGGCGAGTCCCCAAACTCTTCTGTAAGCTGTGCCAAAAGTGTGATGTGAATCTTGAATCCCTGTCCGAGGTGATGCTGACTGGCACACCGTGAAGCCTGACGATCTGCCTGAGATACATCTCTGCTAGCTGCGCCGTCGACTGTCCAACTCTGAATAGGAGAAAGTATGCCACCTTGGTAAGCCTGTCCACAATTACCCAAATAGCATCTCTGCCGGCCGGAGATCTGGGCAATCCGGTCACGAAATCCATGGTTATTTGTTCCCATTTCCATTCTGGGATCGGTAAGGGTTGAAGAAGTCCAGCGGGCCTCTGATGCTCAGCTTTAACCTGTTGGCAAACCAAACACCGAGAGACAAACCGGGCTATCTCCCTCTTCATGCCATTCCACCAAATGTTGACGAATATCACGGTACATCTTCGTACCACCCGTATGAATAGAATATTGAAAACTGTGGGCTTCTGCCATGACTTCCCGTCTGATATCTCCACTGGGTACACAAAGACGAGTGCCGTGCCGAAGTGTACCGTCTTCATGGATACATAACTCTGGCCTTCTTCCTGCTTCACACTCTGCTCTGAGTCGCTGGGTCTTGGAATCTGCTGACTGCGCCATCCGGATCCTCTCAACTTTGCTGGACTGAACCTGTAGGCTGGCCATCAATGCCACGCTGGTTGGAAGAACCACTTTAATTCCCATCTTCTGAAGATCTGCCAATAATTCTGGTTGTGCCATCAGGAGATAAACTCCGGCTCTCCTGCTCAATGCATCTGCTACAACGTTGGCCTTCCCGGGATGATACTACAAATCTATATCATAGTCCACTAGTAGCTCGAGCCATCTTCTCTGCCACATATTAAGGTCCTTCTGGGTGAAAACATACTTCAGGCTCTTATGATCAGTAAAGATCTCCACTCTATCTCCGTACAAGTAGTGTCTCCACAACTTCAAAGCAAACACTACCGCCGCCAATTCCAAGTTGTGGGTCGGGTAATTCTTCTCATGATCACGTAGTTGACGTGACGCATAAGATATTACCTTCCCATGCTGCATCAAGACACACCCCAATCCTCTGCCTGAAGTGTCGCAATAAACTGTGAATCCTTCGGTCCCATCTGGAAGGGTGAGAATGGGAGCCGTTATCAAACCTCGCTTCAACTTCTCAAATGATTCCTGACACTCTGCTGTCCAAACAAACGGCACATCCTTGCGGGTCAACTGGGTCATCGGCGCTGAAATCCTTACAAAATCTAAAACGAACCGCTGGTAGTAGCCGGCCAATCCAAGGAAGCTGCGAACCTCCGCCACTGAGCTGGGTACCGGCCATGACTCGATAGCCACAATCTTCTGGGGATCCACTTCCACTCCTCCTCGGATAATGATGTGACCCAAGTACGAAATACGATCGAGCCAGAACTCGCATTTACTGAACTTGGCATACAACTGATGCTCCCTAAGCGTCTGGAGGACGACTATGAGATGTTGCTTATGCTCTGCTTCACTCTTGCTGTAGACCAGGATGTCATCTAGGAACACGATCACAAATTGGTCCAAATAAGGCATGAAAATACGATTCATGAGGTCCATGAATACGGCCGACGCATTGGTCGCTCCAAAGGGCATAACAAGGAACTCCCAATGTCCATACCTCGATCTGAATGCTGTCTTCGGGATGTCCTGCTCTCTGGCTCTGATCTGGTGGTATCCCGACCGCAAGTCGATCTTCGAGAACACTGAAGCCCCTCTGAGCTGATCAAACAAGTCATCTATCCTCGGAAGAGGGTATCTGTTCTTGATTGTCACCGAATTGAAGGTACGATAATCAACACATAGCCTGGACGTACCATCCTTCTTTTTCACAAGAAGCATCGGGGCTCCCCAAGGCGATCAACTTGTACGAATGAATCCCTTGGTTCTCAGTTCTTCAATCATCTTGTACAAAATCTCCAACTCTGAAGGCGCCATCCTGTAGACTCGCTCTGATACTGGTGCTGTCCCAGGAATCAAGTCTATGGTGAACTCAATCTCTCGTTCCGGCGACATCCCTGGAAGCTCCTCTGGAAAGACATCTGGAAACTCTTCAACTATCCGGGGTAACTGCACTGCTGCTACTGCCATCCGCAATGCTGGGGAAGATGGCTCCACTGCGCCTCTGGAGAACGAAAACTCTGGCTCGTCGGGAATACTAAAGATAACTCTGCCAATATGGCAGTTTATCCTAGCATACTGGTTCCTCAACCAATCCATGCCTAGGACTACATCATAGTCTGCCATAGGAAACTCTATGAATCTAGCGGGGAACTCCCTACCGCTAACTACGACCCGACACGAGGAAAACACTCGATCTACTCCCACAAGACCATTACCAGTAAGTATATTGAGCCTCACTGATAATGACTCAGGCTCCAATCCTATCCGTATCGCGAATCGTGCAGACATGAATGAATGCGATGCACCAGAATCAAATAATACAGACGCTGGAGAGGAGTTGACAAGAATAGTACCTGCCACTACCTCACCTGGTGCAACTTCTTCTTCTATAGCCATCATCATGGCCTGACCTTGTCCTCTGGCTGCTGGTCCCCTATGCTGGAAACCTCTCTGCCTATTCTGGGTCTGAGCTTGGGCTTGTGCATACTGTTGGGGGTACTGTTGCTGGAATGCCTGAGACTGAGGCGGCAACGGTCTCGAAGACAGATACTGCTGCTGCTGAACTGGTGCTGGGGCCGGTCCTCTCACCGAAGAACTAGAAGGGTTGGATGCTGATAAAGCACCCCTATTCGGGCAAGCCCCAACCCTATGGTCTGCTGCTCCACAAGCCAGGTATAATTCCTGCGTCCTGCGACAGTCTGCCACCACATGCCCTGGCTTCCCGCAATGAGAACATCCCATCGCGGAAGTCTGCTTCTGCTTCTGCTGCTGCGGGTACGTCGGGGTCGAATGCTGTACCGACGTTACTGAGGCCGCCCGCCTCGGAGTTCCAATGGTCAATCCCCTAGCTGCCAGGGCTGGAGCTGATGATTGGTGCATCGGACTGTGGGACCGCTTCCTACCTCCGGTCCTATCCACGATCCTCTGGGAGGTGTACTCATGCCTCCTAGCTGCTCTCAAGACAGCATCGAACGTCTGGTGCTCGAACTGCTCAACCGCCAATAAGATCTCCAAATGTAGTCCCTGCTGGAACCGCTGGGCCCTATCAAACTCGGTCGCCACCAAGGTGGAGGCAAACCTACTGAGTCTAGAAAACTCCGATGCATAACTGTCGACTGATCTGCCTCCTTGCTTCAAGTTGGTAAATCTGGTCTGCAGGTCGTACCGAGCCACAGCATCAAAATACTTCGTCTGGAATCTCTCCCTAAACACTGCCCAAGCAATGGGTGCCACTAATCCCATGGCTTGCGCCGCCCACCAACTGTTAGCCAAGTCCAACAACTGCAGGCGTACCACCGCCACCTTCTCATTCTCGGGTGTCCTGGCTGCTTCCAGAATCACCTCGATATCCTGAAGCCATGCATCCGCGGCAACCGCATCCTCGGTGCCGTCGAAGAAAGGAGGGTTCAATCGCTTGAAACTGTTGGCCGCCTGGTTCCCTGGGTGTCCGCCTCTAGTCAAAGCATCTTGAACTGTCTGGTGTAGGGCGTCGCTTCGACGATCCTGGGAAGCTATCAAGGTTCTGATAAGGCCTACTAAGGTACCATCATCTGGCTCTGCGGGCTGGACGGACCGAACTGGTGACTCTCCTCTAGTAGGCACAACTCTGGAGGCTACTCCGGAATGCTGAGCATGATCTCCGGGTTGTTGCTGGTCCACGGGACGTGCTCCACCTCATCGATCGATGGGACCAGGTACAGTGCCGCTGAAAAAGACGACACAGGGAGCAATAAGGAAAGAACCATGACAGATCAACGATACAAGCATGTAATCAGGGCAAGAATTTCAGGGATTCAAAGGATACGAACAGAGATCAAGGACGAATACTGATTGAGACATCTATCTGGTAAACCCCCACATATCTTGATTGACAAGACCTGCATGGGCCACCACTTAAACCATGTCACGCCCCAGAACCAGAATACTGGAGAGCGGGGACAGACATAGCCAACTACGTATAATGAAATGGAAACCACCTCGATATACGGTCACGACTGTCTAGATATATGAGGGTTTACTACAAGCCAACAGTCTCTTATGGTCATGAACAAGCCTAATGTCTCAATCACAAGCAAGTAAGTAAGGTCGCAAGATGTATGATCATTAAATATACAATAATAAGGCATCCCAAATATTACAAATTCAGCTGATCATGAAGCTAGTCGTTACAAAATGTTAGGACCAGCAAGAGTTTAGTCGTACATGATCAACCCTAGGATTTGTTAATCATGTTTACAGCCCGTAGGCAGACAGTAAGTAAAAGTGCATCGAGCTAACAGGTGCTCGTCGGCTAAACACCTCAAAAGAATAATTTTTACAATAGAGTGAGCGAAACAAAATAGAAAACCCACTCTTGGCCCGGATTCTGTCTAGTGTTCACCATTGGGCTGGTAGCTTGGTAGATCCTCGGGAGCTGCTCCGAAATCTGGCCACACAAAACCAGCTGGGTCAACCCCAGAAAGAGCAAGTGCCACAAGGGGGCCACGAAATAAGAACAAAAGCCAGCATATAACACAAGAAAGACTATTATTAAACAAGAATTATGAAAACATGTCAGGATGATATACGACGAGATAACCATGGAACTATTCCGATAGCCAGGTTACAACCCGTAAACCAAACAAGGACCGGGGTTGTAACCCTTCATCTGAACAGAGCTTGGTTTTCTACCATTTATCGGCAAGATAATAATGTAAGAAAATCAAGACAGGAAACAATCTTGTACGGGATCAAGATATAGCTATACTGGTTATACCTCATTCAATCAATCACGGCCAAGAAGATCCTACGGCTTACTACTTTAACTAACTAGGGTTATCACAGGCCTAATTACTAACAAGATGCAGTGAGATTGTTCCACAGCCACAAGCCCTGCAGACCATCCAGGTTACCCAGGACGAAAGATTAGGGTTGAATTCGGGTGGGTACATCGCCCGGGAGACAAATGTACCCTTAGGTGACTTAGAGGGTGCAACACTCGACGGTGCGCTGGAAATGTGCCCTACTCGACGGCAGGCTACAGATCCCAAGAGCGCCCGGGTAACGGGATTGCCTGCAGCTGTGTCATCTCTTCATGACTACTGTGTTATTCTAGTTATTAACCTTAATCCATTTTAGTAGGTACTCCTGACCGTGGTACTCAGGAGTCCCATCCTAAACATGATACAAGACTGGACAAGTGGATTTAACAAGCAAGCAAGAAGAACCACCCACGGTGTCAAGGCAGGTCAAGTTAGGTTATCAAGATAAGTCATGTCAGGGTACTTGTCAGGAGAGCGCCACGACGGGCCACTATCATGTCAGGTTGGTCATGTCAGGAGTGCACCACTACGGGTCACTGTCGTGTTATGCTAGTTCCTTGCCATACCAAGCCATATTCAATAGTCATTCCAAACATATTAAGCAAAATCAAGTTCATGACAAAAGGCGTAAGGATATAAAATGGGCGTAAAATATCTAATAAAATATCAATATACAGGACTATAGAAAAGCCAAGCTTAAAGAAATAAGACCAAAACTTCAAGAGCCAATGGGTTAAGCAAGGGGTCAGGGGAGCAGCGTACGCGAAAGTCACACACGCATGAGAGCTGCGTAGGTAAAAAGTCACGCACGCTGAGAGAGCAGCGTAGGTGAAAAGTCACGCACGCTGAGAGGGCAGCGTAGGTGAAAAGTCACGCACGCTGAGAGAGCGGCGTAGGTGAAAAGTCACGCATGCTACAGAGAGCAGCATAGGTAAAAGTTACGCACGCTACAAAGAGCAGCATAGGTGAAAGTCACGCACGCTACAGAGAGCAGCATAGGTGAAAGTCACGTACGCTACAGAGAGCAGCATAGGTGAAAGTCACGCACGCTCAAGGGAGTAGTGTACGTAAAAGTCACGCACGCTCAAGGGAGCAGTGTACGTGAAAAGTCACGCACACTCAAGGGAACAGTGTACCTGAAAAGTCACGCACGCTCAAGGAAGCAGTGTACGTGAAAAGTCACGCACACTCAAGGGAGCAGTGTACGTGAAAAGTCACGCACACTCAAGGAAGCAGTGTGCGTGAAAAGTCACGCACGCTCAAGGGAGACACGCTTCCAACATGAAGCATACTCAAGGCTGCGTACACAGCGCTAAAGAGCGCGCATAGCTCAGTGTATTGTAAGCTAAGCAGCTCTGCACACTGCTCACTGTCTTCTCCAAACAGCAAGAACACCATGGATGAACCCAAGACTTTAAAGCATCATAACTTGGCCATCCGAACTCCAAATCCAGATTTCCAAAGTTCCAACTTGGGTAGAATTGAATGCTCTTCCACTTGGAAACACCAAAACCCATGAAAATCCAACTTAAAGAGATCAAACCATGCAAAATCCAAAAATGGAAATAACTTAGATCTATCACAATGGAGGCTCCAAATCACAAAAACCCAAGTTCTAATGTTGATCATCATGTCCTAATCTATCAAATGGACAAAGAAAAGAGGGCTCTCATGTAGTGGCAAGGTGCACTTGCCTAGGGTTGGGAGAGTTGTGTTGAGGAAGGAGAAAAAGAAGAAGAAGGAAATTAATGGTGGAAGTTATAAGGAGAGAGAGTGGTAGGTGGAGTTATAAAGAGGGGGAGTTATGGTAGGGATGAGGGGTAGCATAGGGCTAAGGTGATCCAACACCTATAAACCAAACCAAACCGAACCAACCCAATAAAACCGAGCCATGCCAAAACCCAAAATACGAGAAATACCAAAATTCTACAAGCTGAGAAAAATAAAATACATGCTAAAATCTAGATACGAGTAAAATACGAAATACGGGAAATGAGGGTGACACTCCTTGACGTCATCAGCAAGTGGTCGCACCACGACTTGCTCAACGAACGCCTCCTCCTCGACGCCGACGAGCCGGGAGCAACCAATATTGATACCGCCGCCGATCCCGATACTCATAGAAGGGTCTGGTACCGATTCTGATACTAATATTGTTAATTCCTTATTTTTGTATTTTTGGCTAATTCCTACATCCCTACCCAATTCCTTACCAAACACTATTTTGGCACACCTGTGGTGAACTATAGTTTCTTGATTCCGGTAAAACCTTTCTATTTTCTTGTCTTTATTGTTGTTTGGCACACCTGTGGTGAACTATAGTTTCTATTTTCTTGTGTTTCTCCCCTTTTACTTTTTGAGGCTTGAGGATTGCCTTTTGCCAATGCTGTCAAATGATTAAAAAGGAATATAGGATAATATTAAGTTTTTAATGGTTTGATGCCTGTTCCTTTTGTTCCATAGAACTACATTGATGAAGGAATATAGATTGATGAAAGTCCAAATATTTCTTCAATATGATAGTCTTTTTTCATCTTTCAGAAATGGACCAAAAATTCTGACTTCTTGATGTATGGGCTTAATTAAATTTGGGCAGCCTGGAGTGTGCTTTCTTCAAGTGCTAATTCCAAGTTTAGTAAAATGGAGCTGTTAAGTAATGAGCTTTCTCATACCTGTTAGAGTGGTTTTTCTGTTTTACTACGATCTCATACTTGTTGGAATTGCTATGTTCAGCTGGTAATAGTAGGTTATATGAATTGACTTAATAGTGAAGATTTGTGCATATCATGTTCCTCTTTTGAATCTTGATGTGGTCTTGTCACATAGAGCTCTTGGAGCATGACTCAAGATTATCGGCTTCGGGTCTTGGATTTATTCCTTCTAATTTTAACATAAAGTGATTGATTTTAGTTAGAAATCCAATCTGTTCAATGTCAGGTTAGGCTGAAGCGATTTCAACCCCACCTATATGCAGGCTGCATGTTTCAATCTCTGACCCACTCAACATCATGTATTCTATACCTATCTTTGTGTCTCTTTTTTATATTTTGTTCTGGCACTACAATCGAATCTGATCTAATCCTGGTATTGATATAATTCAGGTTATATAAACCTCTGCCTTAGTTATTAATTATATTCCCGAGTTTGTATTATATGTGGCGACCCACCTATCTAATATGACTGAAGCTAACCTTGCCCATTCACCCTGGTAGACTTGACTCAACCATTGAGCTCTTGGTTTCAAAATTTTGGCTTGTTTTGAGATGTTGCAATATTGTTGCTACTTTAAGCTACCTTTCCGATATTTTGGTCAATTCCGAAAAGAGTCGTTAAATGCGCGTACATTGAAGGTTGTTGACCAATGATGTACCCCTGCAGTTCTGGATTTATTCTTCTCGAATTTGATCCTGTATGGCTGACAAATATCTGTACTGCTTGACTTGTTAAATCATGATTGAATCTCGCTTGTATGCTTATTGCTGGATGATGTAATCCTGTAGAATTATTGGTGATTGACAAACATGCGTAATAGCTTATTAATCTTTTAGTTGGTGCACTATCATTTGTTGTTTTAATTCAAGTGACATTTTAAATCATGCAAAGTGGATAAATCGTTATTTTTTGCTTATGAAAGGGAAAGTGAGAATACAAAGAATTGTAGGACAAAAGAATACTAAGAATCTAATGGCTGCTATGTCTACAACAAGTATCCAGGCTTTTTGGAGGACATATTCCTACAGATAAGATATTTGTGACTGTTGCTCTATCTTATCTTTGGAGTTCTGATCCATAGCTTCGCTGCTACAGGTCAAGCTTTTTGAGTATATTGGGAAGAAGTATGTTATTCTGTTTTTCTATCCACTGGATTTTACTTTTGTTTGCCCCACTGGTAAGGTTTCTTCTTAACAACTGCTTGATGTAAATTTTGAATTAGAATAAGAATGACTCCTAGGTTGAAGTAGAAAACATTGTACTTTTTTCCTTGTCTCAGAGATTACTGCTTTCAGTGACCGCTACTCTGATTTTGAGAAGATAAATACAGAAGTTTTGGGTATCTCTGTTGACAGTGTGGTAAGTTAAATTTCTTTTGTTGAAATGTTATATTTTTAACCCCCATAAAATTTGGGATAAAGGCTTTGTTGTTGTCGTAGAAATGTTATATTTCCCTTCAGTTGGTAGTTCCTTGAATAATTTGATGCCCTGCTTATCTGTGTAGGTGTTACCTCTGAACATGAGACATCTGTAACTTAAAGTCTGATTAAGCTAAAGATTTGTGGATTGTGTATTCCGTTGACAACCTGCAAGTCAGTTCCCTTAGAATTTGAGTTAATGGTAACCGGTGACGTACAAAATATGGTGTATTATACCTGATTATTTTTCATAGTAGGATTTATAGTTTCAATGTTACATCTGCATTATAATTGACAATATTTTACATAAAGTTTGTATATTAATTGACAACTTTATTAACTGACAAAAACAGAACTTGAGAATGCAGCAGTTTTGAACAAGAAATAAGAACCGACTTGACCTGTATTGCTGCAGTATTGAATTTGTGTCTGTTTCTCAGTTTTTAAACCACATATATTGTTTTCTTTGCTCTCATACTGTCACCATTCACTGTTTGCAGTTCTCCCATCTTGCTTGGGTTCAAACCGAGAGGAAATCTGGAGGGCTTGGAGATCTGAAATACCCCTTGATATCTGATGTGACGAAATCCATTTCAAAATCATTTGGTGTATTGATTCCTGATCAGGTATTAATTTGACAAATATGCAAGTCATGAAGCATTCACCTCATTTGATTATGTATGTTTTTTTTTCCTTTTTTATAGATATTGTTGCCACTGCTGTGCTTTCTGGAAATAGGAATTTTGAAGGTCGAGTGCATCCCTTGACTCGAGCCAATTATCTTGCTTCACCTCCTCTGGTTGTAGCGTATGCCCTTGCTGGCTCAGTAAGTGATTTGTGCTGTTTTTAATGTAATTTATTTTGAGATACGGAATTGGGAATTTATAAGAACAGGCTGAATAACAGATAAATATGTATGCCTCGACCAATAATATAATTCCCTTTCAGTGATTCTCATCTTCCTCTTCTTTCAAGTTATTCATGTTGATTTAGGAGAATATACTGTCAAGTTTATTCATGCTTCCAATGTAATCTTTTTTTTGTTTTTTTTTCAGCTTTCCTTCTTTCATATGTGGACCAATCAATTGCAAGAGACATTAAATTCAAACAAACGAGGATACTGCTTTTTTTCATAAAGATTTTAGCAGTTGGAGGACCTTTAGTCCCTGGTAGTCCAACAGAGCTCTGGGTGCAGGTTTTTTGGTAGTTGTAAATGTATATATGTATTTGTAAATGTATATATGTATTTGGATATTCTATTTTGAGAATGTAATGAAGATGTTGATATGTACTCTATTTTGAGAAATGTAATAAAGATGTTGATATATAATGTTAATTTGATTTTTTAGGCCTGACAATTATATGGACTGATTTGGATATGCTAATTTGAATAGTATAAAGTGTTATAAATGTGCTGCATTGAGCCTATACATGTTATCTATTCATGACGTTTTAAAATTCTTCTGAATTGTGCACTATATATTAACTATTCATAACGCTTTTATAGAAACTATTCATGACGGCTATTTTATGACGCTTTTAAAAAACATTTATAACACCCGTTTTCATGACGGTTGCTGTGGAAAAAAAAACGTCATGGTTCGTCATTAATGACGCTTTTTAGCCGTCATTAAAAGGGTTTTTTGTTGTAGTGCATCCATACCAAGTGCATCCAATAGTTGATCCATAAACCAGTTCCAAGCTTCTTTATTTTCTATCTCTACAACAGCCCAAACAATATGGAAAAAACTGTTGTTACCATCTCTTCCCACTGCACTAAGAAGTTGCCTTTTGTACTCAGTCTTCAAAAAACACCCATTTAGACCAATGAATGGTCTGCAACCTTCTTTAAAACCCTTTATCACAGCCTTCAAAGTGTAGAACACCCTCACAAATCTGGTAAACTTTCCATCTGCCTCTACTTTTCCTTTGACCCTAACAACACTCCCTGGATTAGTAGTCATCACCAGCATAGCATACTCCCTGATGTAAGCATATTGTTCCTGGGCATGCCCATCAATCAACTCTAATGCCTTCTTCTTTGTCCTTGCAATTTTGTGTCTTGAACAGTCAATCTCCAAATCTTCTGCAATGTGGGTTCTAAACCCAGCATACTTCCAGTCTGGATCATTTCTGAGCCTGTGTATATATCTGTTTGCAAGCCATGTAGCAGTAGCTTGTCTATTGCTGTCCACCTCAACACAGTCTCTTGAATGGTCAGACACATACTTCTTCAATACAAAATTCCTATTAGCACCAAAAATACTCCTATGAATCCTCCACTCACAAGCATCATTTGCACATCTAGCTGTGACCCTCTTTGTTTCATTGTGTATCCACTTGATATTGTACTTGTTCTTTATGGCATGGAGCCTCAATGCACTCCTAAATTTTGCATGTGAAGCAAACCTCTGCTCTACATGAAGAGACACATTTTCCTCCCTCACCAACCTTTTCTAAGTCACCACAGGCTCTATATGAGCAGTCTC
This sequence comes from Iris pallida, assembly GCA_029216955.1. Lineage (NCBI taxonomy): Eukaryota > Viridiplantae > Streptophyta > Magnoliopsida > Asparagales > Iridaceae > Iris > Iris pallida. Next base: position 3,450,511 of record JANAVB010032820.1, read on the forward strand.
TCCATCCTCATCATCAAAACTATCTTCTGAGGAGTGTACACAACCCAACTCATCACTAGAAGTATATTCAGAGTCTTGGTCAATGTCTTCATGGGGGACAAAATAACTAAAGTCAACACCAGCTGCTTCTGCATCTTCCACAGATTCTTTATTTTCTACATTGCCTTCATTCTCCACATTACCTTCAGTTCTTTCTTTCTCCACATTGCTTTCATTCTCCATATTGCCTTCATTCTTCGCATGTCCTTGATCTTCTACATGTTGAGTAGGCCCAGATCCTAACTCCACATCTTCATCAGGTTGAGTAGGCCCAGTCAAGTCAATATTTGTCCAAAAATCATCACCCAACTATACATAAATCTCATAAGCATCTTTAAGAGGACTACAGAGAATCTTGGTTGTTGTAAACTTAGTAATGTCAATATATTTACCATAGTCAATGAGTGACTCAACAAGCTTCCCCAATACATAAAACTTGATAAGACAAGGACTTGCAAACTTTTCAAATAAGCTCAATATATCATTGTCATCCAATATCTGAGTCTTACTTCCATCTACAAGGTTATAATAGTAAATTTTACATGGAGCCTGTACCACAGCAGCTGTACATAATCTATCAAGGTCAAACCAGCACATCTTATCTCTTTCCACACATCCTTTAAGTTCTAATACAATACCCCAACATATTTGCCATCACCACTAAAATTACCCCAACAAATATATGAACAACATACTTTGTATCCATCAGAATAATCCCTCTGCACATACACACACAAACAACATTATATATAAAAAACTAACAAAAGACAGTTCCCAATGTACAAGCACATCCCATATGTATAGACAAACATACAACTAATTTAATATAAAAAACAAAAATTCTATAGACAAATCCCTATGTAAAAACAACTAATTTAATATAAAAACAACAAATCCATAGAAAAATCCCTATATACAAACAACTAATTTAATATAAAAACAAGAATATCATAGACAAATCCCTATGTACAAACAAGGATTAGAACTACAAACAACAAGCAACCCAAGAACAATATCACATCTCCTATGTATAGACATACAAACAGACATCAAATTTAATATAAAATCAATAATTTCATAGATAAATCCCTATGTACAAACAAGGATTAGAACTACAAACAACAAAAGCCCCTATAATAAACAATATACATAAGTAAATTGGGACCACTACGCTCAGAAGATTAACAAACAACAAACAACCCAACAACAATATACAGATCAAGTAAATTAACAATTTCACACTCGTACAGACAATTCCTACTCGTACATACATCATTCATGAATTAAAAAAATTCTAATTTATTATTTGGGTGCATTTTTCTCAAAAATTAACAAATTTACTTCATTAATTGGGACCACTACGCTCAGAAGTGTAAGAAATTTAAAAGAACTAGGGTTTTCGAATGTACTAGTTCGAGAATTCTACTAATAAACCTTTGCTGCAAAAAATCTCCACTCCAATCGACCAATGGCAGTCTGGAATATGGAAAATTAGATCATCGAGGAAGGATTCTAGGTTTTCAGACGAACGGAGTTAGGTTTTGGGGACGAGGAAGAGGATTTAGGTATTCTTTCGAAAGTATTTAGGGTTTGGGAAAGTAAGATTTAGGTTTTGAGAAAAAATATAGTCATTTTGGAGGAAGATTTAGGGTTTGGATTTGGGAACGGGAGAGAGGGATTTGGGAACGGGAGAGAGAGATTTGAGAATATAAATGAACTTTCCACTGTATGGTTTGGTTATATCGAGGGGTAATTTGGTCATTACAGCCCTGAGTTAACACCGGTTAACAGAAAAGTTTGATTAGGGGGTGATTTAAGCGTAATTGAAACATATTGGGTTTTTCAAATCAAGGAGTTTTTAATTGCATTTTCGTGACATCTAAGGAGGATTTAAATGCAATTTACCCATATATATATTTTATTTTTTTCATGGTCTGTGATTCCTCTTCTTTGTTCTCTAATATATATATATATATATATATATATATATATATATATATATATATATATATATATATATATATATATATATATATATGCACATATATATATAATATAATCTGGATCAAAATCACTTCAAGTTAATTTGGAGCACATGTATCCCATGTAAGTGGTCTATCATTCTTTGGGGTATCCTCCATAATCGGCTATCGACGGATGACAAAGTCCAACAACTTGGTTATCCTCTTGCTTCCAAATCTCGTTGTTGCATCCAATCAGATGGGGAATCCATGATTCACATTTTCTTGTACGGGAAGATTGCTCGCCAGGTGTGGGACGTCTTCCAGCAGTACTTTCAGATTGTGGGGAACGATCACTCTTTTCCTCAACTACTCACAAAATGGGGGGGGGGAAGTGGTCAAAAGTATCTAAAACAGACGATCGTGGGAGCCATTTGCTGGGTGCTTTGGAAAAATAGGAACAAAAGCCGATATGAGGGGCGAGGCTACAATAGTGGACGCTCAACCCAGGAGGTGAAACGCCAGATTCGGAAAGCTCATACACGTTGTAGTCATATTGATCTATTTCCAGCCTGGCTGGATCATTGATGTAACTCGTTACTGATTTTCTCAATAAAACATGGTTTCCTCAAAAAAATTATACACACACACACACACACACACACACACACACACACACACACACACACACTATCGGCTACCTAGAAAAGAATATAAATGTCCCACTCCACACCCTCCAGTATTGCCTCCTTTAAGGACTTGGTTACTATATATATATATATATATATATATATATATATATATATATATATATATATATATATAAAATATATATATATATATATCCAGAAACACTTATATATATATATATATATATATATATATATATATATATAAATATATATATATATATATATATATATATATATATATATATATATATATATATATATATATATATATATATATATATATAAGTGTTTCTGGATATATATATATATATATTTTCTATATATATATATATATATATATATATATATATATATATATATATATATATATATATATATATATATATATATCCAGAAACACTGTCGACTACCTAGGAAAGAATATAAATGTCCTACACCACACCCTCCGGTTATATATATATATATATATTTATATATATATATATATATATATATATATATATATATATATATATATATATATATATATATCCAGAAAATATATATATCCAGAAACAATGTCGACTACCTAGGAAAGAATATAAATGTCCTACACCACACCCTCCGGTATTGCCCCCTTTGAGGACTTGGTTACTACTGCCCAGCATTAGCACGACACTTGTTGCAACCTCAAGCACTCGCACACCACACACGACATTTTACTCGAACTCACTTGCAACCTACACTGCAACGTACACCACATCCGTACATCGCTCCTCGCCAATCTGGCTCTCAACACAGTCCTTCCAGCCCTGGTAGGAATGCCTCGATTAAATCTTCCGAGCAACATTTCCAAAGGGATTGGAACCTCCACCTATTAGACCCAGGTGTTTATGCCTCCAAGTCTAAACCCAAAAGTTGTTGTTACCCAAGTATCTTCTTCATGTCCACTCTATCCATAGAGACTTATGCTCTAAGAATCGTCAAGTTAGTTTAAGGTTGGCTATATCCCGCATAGTCCGAAGCGACCAGATACCAACTCCTACTTTGTTTCAACATAATTCCTCCCAATTGATGGCATGAACACCTCCAGGACACACAAAATCTACAAAACACTTCTTGATCTTGCTGAGAGTATTGGTCTGAAGCAGTGTATCTTGCAGCCAGTATATGGCAAAAACCATAATGATCGCTTTGACAAGTTAAAGTCGATCCCCAAAAGATAGAATCTAAGCTTGCCAGTGTTATGGATCTGAACATAATCAATAATTTCTTTGCAATCATAATCTCGAGCGTATTAGGCGGATAAAGAAAACCCCAAGTACATGATAGAAAATTGTCCTTCTATGCACAGTAAAGAATGCTAAAGTTCGCAGTTTGAGCAAATTCTATTAAAGTAAATCTTACTTCTCTCTGTGTTAAACTAAAGACCAAACAACTACCAAACTCTACCATAATATTCGTTAGGATACTCCTCTGAGTAGGTTCAATTTACACCAGTAGATCATCTACATATTTTAGATGAGACACAGTTGGTTTGATACACTTGAAGAGAGACGCAAGATGCTTCCTATGGACTACAAGATCTGTAAGACAGGTAAAGTACTCCATGACTATTGTGAATAAGTAAGGTGACAATGGATCTCCCTTACGAAACCTTCGATTGCTTCCAAAAAATTCATCTGCTACTGCCATTCGCAAGACTGGTGGAGAAGGTTATACTTCGCCTTTGGAAAATGAAAACTCTTCTTCGTCGGGGATACCAAAAATAATCCTGCCAACATGGCAGTTTATTCTTGTATACTGATCCTTCAACCAATCCATTCTTAGGACCACATCATAGTCGGCCATCGAAAATTCTATCAATCTAGCGGGAAACTCTCTACCGCTAACTACGATTCGACACAAGGAAAAGACTCTATCTACTCCCACAAGATCATTACCAGTAAGTATATTGAGCCTTACTGATAATGGCTCGGGCTCCAGTCCTATCCGTGTTGCAAATCGTGTAGACATAAATGAATGCGATGCACACAAATCAAATAATACTGATGTTGGAAAAGAGTTGACGAGAATGGTACCTGCCACCACCTCACCTGATGCCAATTCTTCTGCTACTGACAGAGCCATAGCTTGACCCTGTCCTCTTGGTGCTGGTCCCGTCTGCTGGTGACCTCTCTGCCTGTTCTGAATCTGAGCTTGGGTCAGAGCATACTATTGAGCCTGAGCCGGTAACGACCTCGGAGGCTGGTACTGCTGTTGCTGCTGCACTGGTGCTGGTCTCCTAATCGATGGACTGGTTAGGGTTGATGAAGATGAACTGGCTCTATACGGACATGACCCAATTTTGTGATCCAGTGCCCTACAAGCCAAGCACAATCCCTGTGCTCTACGACACTCTGAAATTATGTGCCCATGCTTCCCACAATGAGAGTAGCCCATTACGGAAGATTGCTTCTGCTTCTGCTGCTGAGGATATGTCGGAGTCGAGTGCTGCACTGGTCGCCCTCATAAGAGCTCCAATAGTCAAAGCCCTAGCGGCCGGGGCTGGTGTTGATGACTAAGATAACTGTCCATGAGGCCTCTTTCGTCCTCCAGTTCGATCTACGATCCTCTGGAAGGTATATTCATGCCACCTTGCTGCTCGCGAAACTGTATCAAATGTCTGGTGCTCAAACTGCTCCACCGCTAGAATAATCTCTAGGTGGAGTCCCTGCTGAAATCGCTGCGCTCGGTCAAATTCGATCGCCACCAAGGTGGGAGCAAACCGACTAAGCCTAGAAAACTCGGCCGCATATCCATCGATCGTCCTTCCCATCTGTTTGAGATTGTTGAATATTGTCTACAGATCATACCGAGCTACTGCATCAAAGTACTTCGTCTGAAACTTATTACTAAATACCACCCACATGACAGGCGTCACCAAACCAACTGCTAGCATCGTCCACCCGCTGCAGGCTAAGTCCAATAATTGCAGGCGTACAACGGCCACCTTCTCTTCCTCTGGAATCTTAGTTGCCTCGAAAATGACCTCTATATCCTGAAGCCACGCGTTAACAGCAATAGCATCTTCACTGCCGTCAAAGAAAGGAGGGTTTAGGTGCTTGAAGTTTTTAGCCGTATTGTTCCCCTGATAAACGACTCTGCCCATAGCATCTTGTACTGTCTGTTGCAGGGCATTGCCCCGACGATCTTATGATGCAAGCAAGTCCCGAATGAGTCCCATCAGGGTTCTATTGTCAGGCTCTGCAGGCTGGACTGGATGAGCTGGTGGCTCTGGATCTCCGAATGGCATGACTCGGGATGCTGCCTCTGAGTTCTGGGTTTGGTCCCCAGGTTACGGCTGGTTCACTTGTTGTTGCTGGTTCTCTGGAGGTGCTCTACCCGGCTGATCGGTAGGACGAGGAACAATGCCAACTCAAGAAAATGACATGGAAAACAATAAGGAAGGACCAAGATAGATCAAGGATATAAGAATTTATCAGGTCAAAAATTAGAAAGATTAGAAAGCACGAGTAGAGATCAAGGGCGAATGCTGATTGAGACATCTATTCGGTAAAACTCTCACACATCTTGATTTATAAGAGCTGCATAGGCCACCACTTAAACCGTGTCATGCCCCAGAACCAGAATACTGGAAAGCGGGGGATAGACACAGCCAGCTACGTACATTGAAGTTCAACCTACCTCGCAATACGGTCACAACTGTCTAGATGCATGAGAGTTTATCTACAAGCCAACAGTCTCTTATGGTCAAGAACAAGCCTAGTGTCTCAATCTCAAGCAAGCAAATAATTGTTACAAGATGTTAGATCATCAGACATACAAAGTAAGGCATCCCAAACATTACTTATTCAGATGATCATGAAGCTAGTCATACAAAATACGAGACTAGTAAGAGTTAAGTCATACATGATCAACCCTAGAATTTGTTAATCATGTTACAGCCCTTAGGCAGACAGAAATAAAGTTTTAATATGAGCTAACACTTGTTCGGCGGCTAAACGCCTCAAAAGAATAACTTACAGTAGAGTGGAAGAGCAAAATAAGAAAACCCACTCATTGCCATGGTTACGCCTGGTGTCACCATCTGGCTGGAAGGCGGGTAGATCCTCAAGTGCTACTCCAAAATCTGGCCATACAAAACTGTCTGGCTGGAAGGCAGGTAGATCCTCGGGTGCTACTGCTACTCTACTTAGGAACTAAAGCCAACATAAATGAATAGAAGTACTGATAAAAGAGCATAATTAAATAACATAAAAGACATGCTTTAAAGAATATACTAGCTTGCATAAAGGAATTAAGAGGTGGAATGTGATACTCATGTTAATCATAAGACAATCATTCAGGCACGGCCAATCAAGTCCTACGGCTTGCTATTATTAGCTAACTAAGGTTATCACAGGCCTAGTTACTAACAAGATGCAGTTGAGATATTCTCGCAATCACAAGCCCTGTAGACTATCCAGGTTATCCAGGCAAGGTTACAAGAGTTTATCAAGAATTAAGAGAATTATTAGGTGACTTAGAGTGCAACACATGACAGTGTGCTGGAAATGCGCCCTGCTCGTCGGTAGGCTACAAGTCCAAAGGTGTGGCCGAGATAACGGGATCGCCTGTAACTGGGAAATCTCTCTAAATGAACTACTTAATCAATCTAGTTGTTAACCTAGTCAAATTTATTATGAATCCCTGACCGTGGTAACAAGGAATCTATATCCTAGACATGATACAAGACGAGACAGGTAGCTTGTACAGGATAGCTGTCGCAACAACAATCAAGATTATACATATCATGTAAGGTTTACTTGTCATGTCAAGAGTATTTGTCAAGAGTGCACCTCGACGGGCCATTATCAAGATTACCAAGATAGGATCATGTTCTCATGTTCAAGTTTAAGTTCAAGTTACTAGTTCAAGATTACCAAGTCGGGTAGTAGTAATTTAGGCCAAGTACAGAAAACATACATAGAAGATCAAGAACTATGATTAAAACTATCGGTCGCATATGAACTCCAGTTAAAGTAAAACAAGAAGATTCTTGAAGCCAAGACGAAGGTCTACAACTTTCATGTTTTGAGTTTTTCAAGATTCTAGCTACAAAACAGCACAAACGGGCAAAAACAGTCATTTAGGGTGATCTGCGAACGGGTGCACTGCACGCGCGAGCAAAACTGCCACGGTGCGCGCATGCACGATGTGCAGTCTGCACACTGCGCAAAACACACTGCGCATGCTGACAAAACTGCCCACGGCGCACAGAGCGCGCAAGCACGACGCACGGCACGTGACCACTGAATGGCGCGGGCATGCGATGCGCACAATGCACTGTGCGTGCGAGCAAAACTGCCCACGGCTTACAGATCGCAAGCACGACGCACGGCGTACGACAAATGAATGGTACGGGCGCGTGGCGCCCAAAATGTACTGCACGTACGAGCAAAACTGCACACGGCGCACGGAGCGCGCAAGCACGACGCACGGGGAGCGACCAATGAATGGCGTGGGCACGCGGTGCACAAAATACACTGCACGCGAGCAAAAATGCCCATGGTGTGCGGAGCGTGCAAGCACGGCATACGACGTGTGACCAATAAATGGTGCGGGGATGCAACATGCAAAATGTACTGCATGTACGAGCAAAACTGCCTATAGCGCATAGAGTGCGCAAGCACGGCGTGCGGGCGCGCGACCAATGTAACACCCCAGAACCAGAATACTGGAGAGCGGAGGCATACATAGCCAGCTACGTATAATAAAATGGAATCCACCTCACTATACGGTCATGGCAGTCTAGATATATGAGGGTTTAACTACAATCCATCAGTCTCCTATGGTCAAGAACAAGCCTATTGTCTCAATCACAAGCAAGTAAGTAAATATTACAAGATGTAAGACCACGAAATATACAATAGTAAGGCGTCCCCAACATTACATATTGGATTATCATGAAGCTAGTCGTACAAAATGTCAAGACTAGCAAGAGTTCAGTCATACATGATCAACCCTAGGATCTGTCAATCATGTTACAGCCCGTAGGCAGACAGTAAGTAAAGGTGCAATCGAGCTAACACATGCTCGTCGGCTAAACGCCTTAAAAGAATAATTTTACAATAAAGTGGGAGGACAAAAAAAGAAACCCACTCATTGCCTGGTGGTCACCATTGTAATGCCCCGCTCCACACGAGGCATTTGGTTGGCTTATTGGATGCTATCAAGATGTTGGACCGTGACTTAAGTGGGAATCAGAAGAATTGAGACTGATGCAGTCTCACTTAGCTGGCTAGACGGAATGGGTATTGGAATGTGGCTCGCTGGTGGAGCTACGCTTAGTGGAATTATAGGCAAGTGAAACTGTCCTCCTTCCTCCTTATTCCTGCATGCTTAATAAATAGAATAATGTGATGCTATGAATTGTCCCTAAATGTTCCATGTCTTAGTCGCTGAATAATAGAGATGCCTATGTTGAGAATTATTGGAATGAATAAGACATGAATATCGAACTGCTGATTGAATCACCCTCGAACTGATAATGTAACTTGTTGCCTGAGAATGAATTGATAATGTCCCTTTTCTTAATGTCGATGAAATGAATGAATACTTGAGTAATGAGATGCTATGAGAATGATACATGAGTAATGAACTGGCTATGCTATTAACACAAAGAATTGAAAGAAACACCTCAATCATGTATATTCTGCATAATTGTTGATGTTGCCTGTTTCCTTATAAGCAATAAAAGAAAGAATACTGTCCCTATGAAATGTATGATATGCTGCAGGTCCTATCGAGATGAAGGACATATTATTTGTTCCTCTTAGAAAGGAATAATATGAGAAATGTTGCAATGAAGCAATGAATGAGAAATGATGAGACTTGGGATCGTCGAGATCACTAAGTAGAATGATGAGAATATTGAAAATGATAAGTCGTTGAGAACGACATAAATGAGTTGAATGATGAACTGTTGCCTTTAGTTATTTCAATATTTCACAATTTGCTTTATGATCACGATCGAGTCGGACACGCATTCGCATGGTCAGCGACAACTTGTATACAAGGGGGTGACTGCTTCCTCGGACGGTACCCCGAGACGTTAGGGGGACCGGTCCGACCATGGGGGAAGTGTAAACGTACTTTAAGGGTACGTGGTATCGGGACATTCCATTCGGGCTCGCAACCTGGTGGGATGGTGCGCCGATTACCTTTCGAAGTCCTATATGGCAACGTCTGAAAATGGTGCACTAACACCAATGATCATGTTGTAAGGATGCATGCTAATGAATGTTTTATGCAGGCAGAGTAAGTATATCGACTAACCTGTATTTGATACAGGTATGAGGGAGTCGGCTATCAGTAAGAAATCACTTAAATGTGATAACTCAATATATATGTTGGTTTAACTTGCATGCTTACGTTCCAATAAGTAAATGATGCTGTATATAGCCTCTCAGTATGAGATTCTGCTTAACATGTTAAATTCAGTATGCTAGAAGGATGCCATGCTATAATTATTGCTCAAACACAACATACATGCTAAGTGATGCTTGAAGTGAGAACTGTCATAATATGTTTAAGATGTTAATGTTAACGATGCCTCAATGATGCCTTTTCATGATAACACCTAGTATGCCTCAATGATGCCTTTGCATGATAACCACGAGAATGCTATAATGATATGTCCACATGAATGCTGCTAAGAATAGGTTTACATGCTTCACTATGATTATTGCCCATGAACTGTAAACTGATGCTAGGCCCCAGTAGAAAGATCATTCTAATAAATGCTTGCTTAAATGATCACTTTAATGTTGGTTTATGCGAGTGGGTTGGATTCTACTCGCCAGTACATAGATGATGTGCTGACCCACGTTTTGTGGGCAGGTGCTCTTGCTTGGAATATTCTACACACGAAGATTGGCTTGATTGGTTCCGCGGCATCGAAGATTTGTTGGGCATACAGAAGCTCTCCTTGTACAAGATGATGTCTTCGGTTTATAAAGGGCATAATGTATGGAACATTGTAATCAGTTGTACCAGTGAGATTGTAAGCCAAGTCGGTATATCGAGTTGTAATCCATTGTATCCAAATATCAAATGTAAGCTGTATAGTATTGTTCAGTTGGTTTCCAATGTAAAGAGAGATGTACTGTAATCATTGTACCTCAATACAAGTCTTGTACTCTTCTTCAATTATCAATAAAGAGAATAAAGTTCTATATATCTCTGTGCGGCTTCAAGTTACTCTTTTTCTCCGCTGCTATAAAGAAGTGATGTACTTCTATTCAATGAGAAAGATTGTCCTCACTAAATTCAATTTATCTGCTTCTGCCGCTGCGATGTGTTCCTATTTAAAGAATAATCGATTATGTACCATCTTTGCCTTGTACAAGTGCAATACCAGACTTGTACGGCATCACGCCCAAGCGAGGACGATCGATTCCAAGAGATAAAGTATGTGAATAAATGACTCTATGAATCGGGGCGTGACAAATTGGTATCAGAGCACGGCTTTACGTCCTTGGTCTCTTCTTTGATTCATTTCAAATCAAAGTTGCATCGATGATTGACTAAAGTTGCTTCCGCGATCACTCAACGTTGCTTCCGTGATTAAATCAGAGATTGCTTCCGCGATTATGCTGTTGTTATTCTGTAATCATCCTTACGTGGTTCGTGTTTGAAAGATCATTGACCCTCTTGGCTGCTCACTGGATGTTCCATACAATAAGTCTATATACATTGTGATGCCCCTGAAAGAATGATTGTTGTTGGTTTGGACACAAATAACCCAACAATGACTCGATGCCATAGTATGCTATATTATGAATGCTGTTAGAAATGTGGGAATAAAGAAAAGTTGCTATGTATGCTGTAACAAGTTGAGAATTAAATGTGATGTTGGGAAGAATTGTGAATGGGGTAATTGATGGATGAGTTCAACAGAACTATTGAATTGACTTATGTGTTTTGGCTAAGTGTTGTGATCATTATAGATCACGAATGTCCGGAATAGATTTGAGTGGGATTGTTTAAGGATGGCTTCGTTTCTGAGTGGTATATTGCCTCTACCACCTCAGAACGAGAATTATGTTGACCCTTTCCATAGAATAGCAATGAGACTATCTGTGGGTACTGGGTAGTGTCGAGACTTAGCTGGGAGTCATATTTTGTTGCTAGATGACTCGAGTGTCCCTTAACGGTGATGTTATTTTGAGTAGCGAGATTGTCAGAAATTGTAACTGGTGACTTGGTTAGAAATTATTTAGTCGAGTGATGACTCAGACTAGTAAAGACAGTTAGTAGGCTATGGGTAAATGAATTTGGCTGGAGAATGTTGTGGCTTAGAAAAATCTGAATGTTGACTTCGATTGGTTGGATGTAAATCAATTGTGGCTAATACAAAGTTGGTTGCTAGCTGAAAGTTTTAAAAATATTGTCGGTGAACCAAAGGAATATTAGAGATCTATGTTGTGACCCTAAGGTGTAATAGATGTTAATCTATCTTGATCTCCAAAGGATAGTCATTGCCTATGTGCATGTATGCTGAGGAATTTAAATGGATTAGAAAAGTAACAAGTAGCCACCTTGACTATTTGTGTTGCCTAGAGGATGGTTAATTGATACATGAATTGTCGGATTGAATGGAATAAACTACTCGACCCTTGAGGTAGGAAATTTTAAGAATGTCCGTATGAGATTTTGACGGCTGGGTAAAGAAACGAGATTTAAGAATGCCCGTAAGAGAGTTTGATGATTGATGAAACGAATGGGAATTAGAAATTTCAAATGTGTTGGATAAAGTTGGTAGATGTGACCGTTGGATTGGGATATAGTTTGCTGGCTTATGACTTAGAGGTGTGACTTTGTCATACAGACCGAATAGTTTGATTCCATAGTTATGTTATGACTATCAGGAATCAATGACCCTTGAATAGTTAGCCTTGGCTTATGGGTTCGTATGAGTACAAAGGATTTGAAATAGAAATTGGATCATTGGAAATTTACTTGATGGATTATTAGAATGATGAAAGTCGTATGTCGAATTGGGGATTTGACCGTAATGTTGATAGATCGATCTTAGTCGATCGTTAGGTAAGTCTAGAATGAGCCTCTGTGGGAATTATTTTCCTTGAGGGAGATCCTGGATAGATAGACTTGACTCTAGCGACCAGTTGATGACTTACCAATTGTTGGCATAGCCGACAATGACGATTAGATATACAGACTAAGTTGATAACCCATAGGTTTGGGTAGAGTTCCTTAGTACTGTCAGTCGCTTGTTGGCCCTAAGAATAAGAAACTAGTATAACCCTAGTAGCCGTCCACTCTAGGGAAGTCACCTGAATGATTAGGTATAGCTGTCTGTATAGCTGACCATTGGGACTGGACCGAATAATAGATGGCTGTTGGCAAACCATAGAATGACCTTGTGGCGTCGAACGAGAGATGGTGATGAGTTCGACCTAAGAATGATATGTTGTATGTATGCTTCAATATGAACCTTAGAGATGTTTGACCCTTGAGGATTATATGTCGGCCTATAGCGGGAACTAGAATTGTGGGATGAGACTTGAGTTGTATGTATCGAATGGTGAATTATTATATGAGATGGAATTGACTGCTCATGACGGAAATGTTGGATCGGTATCGATAGTTGGTTGATGTCGGATTGTATCTTTTAGAAAGGATGAATTGCCTCGGTGAGAAATATTATTGGATTCGAAAAGGAATATGATTGCATGTTGTGAACTCTTGATATGATTGGCTCTAAGTTAAACTCTTGGACGAATGTTAGAAATAGTATGCTTGGAGAGAGCTGTCCCTGATGCTAAGTGTTGTGGCCTGAAAGATAGTGATTGTGGCAAAGTGAATAAAGTATTAAGTCAATTGAAAGGATGCTAAGTCGGATTTAGAAAAGTGAATTACATTGTGGCTGATCGAATCGCACTAACATGGAAGTTGGCTGAAGTACATATGTTTTGGGGACGCCTAAAATATGTGTATGGATCCAGCCGAAGTGATAGGTTGCGACTGAGATAACATTATGGGAAGAATTTATCGCACTAGCGCGGACTTTGGCTGAAATACATATGTTTTGGGGACGCTTGAAATATGTGCATGGATCCAAACGAAGTGATATGTTGCGACCGAGAAAGAAATACAAGGGAAAATATTGGTGAATCAATGAGGTATTACAAGTATTTGGAAAAAGAGAGAGACAGATTAAATTATTGATGGATTAAAGTAGTACAGTTGGATAGCTATTTTGAAATGATCGAGTGTGCTGAAATGAATATTGAATTGAAGCTGAATGAGTAACTTGTTGTGACTAAGTGAATTAGTTGGATGAGTTGTTCCCTTAAGTTTCGAGGACGAAACTTTTTCTAAGTGGTATATTATGTAATGCCCCGCTCCGCACGAGGCATTTGGTTGGCTTATTGGATGCTATCAAGATGTTGGACCGTGACTTAAGTGGGAATCAGGAGAATTGAGACTGATGCAGTCTCACTTAGCTGGCTAGACGGAATGGGTATTGGAATGTGGCTCGCTGGTGGAGCTACGCTTAGTGGAATTATAGGCAAGTGGAACTGTCCTCCTTCCTCCTTATTCCTGCATGCTTAATAAATGGAATAATGTGATGCTATGAATTGTCCCTAAATGTTCCATGTCTTAGTCGCTGAATAATAGAGATGCCTATGTTGAGAATTATTGGAATGAATAAGACATGAATATCGAACTGCTGATTGAATCACCCTCGAACTGCTAATGTAACTTGTTGCCTGAGAATGAATTGATAATGTCCCTTTTCTTAATGTCGATGAAATGAATGAATACTTGAGTAATGAGATGCTATGAGAATGATACATGAGTAATGAACTGGCTATGCTATTAACACAAAGAATTGAAAGAAACACCTCAATCATGTATATTCTGCATAACTGTTGATGTTGCCTGTTTCCTTATAAGCAATAAAAGAAAGAATACTGTCCCTATGAAATGTATGATATGCTGCAGGTCCTATCGAGATGAATGACATATTATTTGTTCCTCTTAGAAAGGAATAATATGAGAAATGTTGCAATGAAGCAATGAATGAGAAATGATGAGACTTGGCATCGTCGAGATCACTAAGTAGAATGATGAGAATATTGAAAATGATAAGTCGTTGAGAACGACATAAATGAGTTGAATGATGAACTGTTGCCTTTAGTTATTTCAATATTTCACCATTTGCTTTATGATCACGATCGAGTCGGACACGCATTCGCATGGTCAGCGACAACTTGTATACAAGGGGGTGACTGCTTCCTCGGACGGTACCCCGGGACGTTAGGGGGACCGGTCCGACCATGGGGGAAGTGTAAACGTACTTTAAGGGTACGTGGTATCGGGACATTCCATTCGGGCTCGCAACCTGGTGGGATGGTGTGCCGATTACCTTTCGAAGTCCTATATGGCAACGTCTGAAAATGGTGCACTAACACCAATGATCATGTTGTAAGGATGCATGCTAATGAATGTTTTATGCAGGCAGAGTAAGTATATCGACTAACCTGTATTTGATACAGGTATGAGGGAGTCGGCTATCAGTAAGAAATCACTTAAATGTGATAACTCAATATATATGTTGGTTTAACTTGCATGCTTACGTTCCAATAAGTAAATGATGCTGTATATAGCCTCTCAGTATGAGATTCTGCTTAACATGTTAAATTCAGTATGCTAGAAGGATGCCATGCTATAATTATTGCTCAAACACAACATACATGCTAAGTGATGCTTGAAGTGAGAACTGTCATAATATGTTTAAGATGTTAATGTTAACGATGCCTCAATGATGCCTTTTCATGATAACACCTAGTATGCCTCAATGATGCCTTTGCATGATAACCACGAGAATGCTATAATGATATGTCCACATGAATGCTGCTAAGAATAGGTTTACATGCTTCACTATGATTATTGCCCATGAACTGTAAACTGATGCTAGGCCCCAGTAGAAAGATCATTCTAATAAATGCTTGCTTAAATGATCACTTTAATGTTGGTTTATGCGAGTGGGTTGGATTCTACTCGCCAGTACATAGATGATGTGCTGACCCACGTTTTGTGGGCAGGTGCTCTTGCTTGGAATATTCTACACACGAAGATTGGCTTGATTGGTTCCGCGGCATCGAAGATTTGTTGGGCATACAGAAGCTCTCCTTGTACAAGATGATGTCTTCGGTTTATAAAGGGCATAATGTATGGAACATTGTAATCAGTTGTACCAGTGAGATTGTAAGCCAAGTCGGTATATCGAGTTGTAATCCATTGTATCCAAATATCAAATGTAAGTTGTATAGTATTGTTCAGTTGGTTTCCAATGTAAAGAGAGATGTACTGTAATCATTGTACCTCAATACAAGTCTTGTACTCTTCTTCAATTATCAATAAAGAGAATAAAGTTCTATATATCTCTGTGTGGCTTCAAGTTACTCTTTTTCTCCGCTGCTATAAAGAAGTGATGTACTTCTATTCAATGAGAAAGATTGTCCTCACTAAATTCAATTTATCTGCTTCTGTCGCTGCGATGTGTTCCTATTTGAAGAATAATCGATTATGTACCATCTTTGCCTTGTACAAGTGCAATACCAGACTTGTACGGCATCACGCCCAAGCGAGGACGATCGATTCCAAGAGATAAAGTATGTGAATAAATGACTCTATGAATCGGGGCGTGACAACCATCTGGCTGGAAGTTAGGTAGATCCTCTGGGACTGCTCCGATATCTGGCCATACAAAACCAGCTGGGTCAGACCCCAGAAAGAGCAAGTGCCACAAAGGAGGCTTCACTTAGGAACTAAAACCAGCACATCAATAATAGAATAATAAAGATAATAAATAAAGAATTGCTAATAATAGAGATAACCACAGTAAACTGAGTACGAGGAAACCATTCAAGTAGCCAGGTCACAACCCTTAAACTAAACAAGGACCGGAGTTGTAACCCTTCACCTGAATAGAAACCCGTCTCAAATACTATTGGTACGGTGAGGACAATAAATGAATAGGGACACAGAACTGTTCCTCCGGGAGCCAAGTTATAACCCTTAAACCAAACAAGGACCGGGATTGTAACCCTTCGCCTGAACGGAACTGGACCCCTGATCTTTATTGTTAAGGCCAGTATAAATAATTAATTATGCTGTTGAAGTATGGTAAAACATGACGAGCATGGCATGGGGTGCTATAAGACAATAAACGAAGAGAGGTCACAAAACTGCTCCGGGAGCCAGGTTACAACCCTTAAACCAAACAAGGACCGGGGTTGTAACCCTTAGCCTGAACAGAACTGGACCCCCGATCGTTATTGTTAAGGCAAGCATCAATAATCATGTCGTGTCACAATCTTGTACAGGATCGGGACAAAATTAAGCTGGGATAAACTCCATCCAATCAATCATGGCCAATCAAGAGTACGGCTTGATACTTTTAACTAACTAGGGTTATCACAGGCCTAGTTACTAGCAAGATGTAATGAGATTATCCCAACAGCCACAAGCCCTGCAGACCATCCGGTTATCCAGGTCGAATTTCCGTTTATGGAGAATGCAACACGCAACGGTATGCTGGAAATGTGCCCTACTCGTCGGTAGGCTACAAGTCCACTAATGTGCCCAGATAACGGGATTGCTTGTAGCTGGGAATCTCTTCATGTCTACTGAATTATTCTAGTTTATTAGCCTTAGTCAATTACTGTAGGTATCCCTGACCGTGGTACTCAGGGATCCCTGTCCTAGACATGATGCAAACATTACCGGTTTATTTTGTACAAACACAATCACCCACGGTGTCCAGGCCATTCAATTCTGTCTTGACATGCTAGCCGTCGCAACAGCATTCGAGATATATATATCATGACAAATTACTGTCAAGAGTGCGCCACGATGGGTCACTATCATGTCATGTCATTATTTAAAATTAACATTAATCTGGTATAAACGTGTATGCAATAACTAAATATAAACAGGGTGCAAGAGTTGTGGAGGAATCATGTGGCTCAGGGAGATGGGGGATAACTTCCACATACGAACTCAATTTAAGGTGCTCCAGAGATATTCGAAAAGGTAAGACAAAGATCTAAAACTTTCATGTTTTAAGTTTTTCGAAATTCTGGCTAGAAAATAGCTTAACTTGGCAAAAACAGTCATTCTGCACACTTTTTAAGCCAAAAATTCAATTCTGCGTAAAATATGCAAAAGGGGAGGGTTCCAGCGTAAAATTTCACATTCTGGATACAATCCAGCGTAAAATACGCAATTTCAGGGTTCCCTACGTAAAATATTACATTCTGGATACAATCCAGCATAATTTACACAATTCCAGGGTTTCCTGCGTAAAATATTACATTCTGGATATAATCCAGCGTAATTTACGCAATTCCAGGGTTCCCTGCGTAAAATATTACATTCTGGATACAATCCAGCGTAATTTACGCAATTCCAGGGTTCCCTGCGTAAAATTTTATTTTACGCTAGCTTCCCTGCGTAAAATTTCATTTTACGCCAGAAACAGATTCTTCAGCCGACATAAAAATTCAGAAAACTTGTTTTGGCCATAAAAACTTCATTTTAACTCGAAATGAGGTGAATCAAAAACCAAATTCACACGAAATTTCGTGCTCTTGCTCGTGGAACTATTAGTTTTCGAAAATAACTAGTTTTAGTAGATCAAAACCAAGAAAACTCCATGAACTCAAAGTTAAAATGTAGATCTAGAAGAATCTATCCATCAAAATTAAAAACTCTAAGCTCTAAAGAGGTTTATAATCATGTAAATAAAAGAATGGAACAATAAAATCAAGATCCCTCAAGAAGCAAGTTGCACTTGCCTAAACCTCTTGGTAGGTGGAGAGCAACGGTGAGGAAGAAGAAGAGTGAATGATGAGAGAGAAAGAGGGTGGGGTTAATAAATGATGATGGGGGTGGTAGGTGGGGGTTCACCTTGGTTCATGATGGACCAAGTAAACCAAGCCAAGCCGAACCAACCCAATCCTTCTCCCATCCGAATAAAACCAAGCTCCACTTAATCAAAATAAATCCATGAACGATAAATGACAATTAAACCACAATGCTAAATATGAAAATAAACCACAACTAACTAATCAAAGAAAATGAGAAATACGGGTCAGAAATACGAACACGTATAAAATACGTATCACAAATTTTGGGGTACTACATCCTACCCACCTTAAAAGAATTCCGTCCTCGGAATTTAATCAAGAGGCTAGAGATGTCGGGACAGCTATACTATTGCAAGCAATCTACGCTACCAATCATTCATACAATCATACATGCAAGCAAGGAATCGAAGTGCAAGGCATAAAGAAGATATTACACCTCACAAGCCAAACAGATTGGGATAACGTGATCGGATATCATCCTCACACTCCCACGTTTGACTCTTCCAAGGAGCGATGAACTCAAGCAACACGAACTAAACTGATAGTCTTGCGCTTGAGGTCTCTCTCTTTGGTCAAACAGGGACACGGGCCTCTCCTCATCCGAAAAGGTTGGTACCAATAACCGTTTTCGAATGATCTAGGACATGGCTCGGGCCGGGATATACCGTTGTAATTAGGATACATGAAACATGACATGTGTCCCGTATAACGACGGCGGAAAACAAGGCAATAGGACACATATACCTCTCTGCCGATTCTGGATCTGAGCTTAGACCTGGGCATACTGCTGGGGTCTCTGTAGCTGGAAGGCTAGGACCTGAGGCGGCAATGGCCTCGGAGGCTGGTACTGCTGCTGCTGCTGGACTGGGGCTGGTCCCCTTACTGAGGGATTATTCTGGGCCGATGATGAACTGGCCCTATTCGGACAGGACCCTATCTTGTGGTCCGGTGCCCCACAAGCCAAACATAATCCCTGCGCTCTGCGACACTCCGAAACAACGTGTCCTGGCTTCCCACAATGAGTGCAGCCCATTGCGGAAGACTGCTTCGACTTCTGTTGCGGAGGGGACGTGACCGACGTCACTGAGGCCGCCTGTCTCGGAGTTCCAATTGTCAAAGCCCTGACTGCCGGGACTGGTGCTGTCGACCGGGTCATCTGGCCGTGAGATTGCTTCCGACCTCCGGTCCTGTCCACGATCCTGTGGGAGGTATACTCGTGCCTCATAGCTGCCCTCAACACAGCATCAAAAGTCTGATGCTCAAACTGTTCCACTGCCAACAAAATCTCGAGATGGAGCCCTTGCTGGAACCGCTGGGCTCTGTCAAACTCTGTTGCCACCAAAGTGGGAGCAAACCGACTAAGCCTGGAAAACTCGACCACATACCCGTCGACCGTTTTGCCTCCTTGCTTCAGATTGGTGAACTTGGTCTGTAGATCGTACCGAGCCACCGCATTGAAGTACTTCGTCTAGAATCTCTCATGGAATGCTGCCCAAGCAATAGGCGCCACCAATCCAACGGCCTGAGCTGTCCACCAGCTGCGGGCAAGATCCAGTAACTGTAGACGCACCACGGCCACCTTCTCGTCCTCCGGGGTTCTGGCTGCCTCTAGAATGACATCAGTATCCTGGAGCCATGCATCAGCAGCGATAGCATCTTCGCTGCCATCGAAGAATGGGGGGTTCAGGCGTTTGAAACTGTTCGCTGCACTGTTCCTTGGATGACCGCCTCTGTTCAGAGCATCTTCCACTGCCTGGTGCAATGCATCACCTCGACGATCTTGGGAAGCTAACAAGGTCCTGATGAGACCCACCAAAGTGCCATCATCAGGCTCTGCAGGCTGAACTGGCTGAACTGGTGGCTCTGGATCCCCGGTAGGCATGACTCGGGATGCTGCCCCTGAGTACTGGGCCTGATCTTCTAGTTGCTGCTGGTCCACGGGAGGTGATCCGCCTTACTGATCGGTAGGTCCAGGTTCAATGCCACTGAAGAAGACGACATGGGAATAATAAGGAAGGACCAGGACAGATCAACGATTACAAGCATGTGATCAGGACAAGAATTTCAGGAATCAAGGGAATACGAGCAGAGATCAAGGGCGAGTACTTATTGAGACATCTATTCGGTAAACCCTCACATATCTTGATTTGCAAGACCTGCATGGGCCGCCACTAAAACCATGTAACGCCCCAGAACCAGAATACTGGAGAGCGGAGGCATACATAGCCAGCTACGTATAATGAAATGGAATCCACCTCACTATACGGTCACGGCTGTCTAGATATATGAGGGTTTAACTACAATCTATCAGTCTCCTATGGTCAAGAACAAGCCTATTGTCTCAATCACAAGCAAGTAAGTAAATGTTACAAGATGTAAGACCACCAAATATACAATTGTAAGACGTCCCCAACATTACATATTGGATGATCATGAAGCTAGTCGTACAAAATGTCAAGACTAGCAAGAGTTCAGTCATACATGATCAACCCTAGGATCTGTCAATCATGTAACAGCTCGTAGGCAGACAGTAAGTAAAGGTGCAATCGAGCTAACACATGCTCGTCGGCTAAACGCCTCAAAAGAATAATTTTACAATAAAGTGGGAGGACAAAAAAAGAAACCCACTCATTGCCAGGGTTACGCCTGGTGGTCACCATCTGGCTGGAAGTTAGGTAGATCCTCTGGGACTGCTCCGATATCTGGCCATACAAAACCAGCTGGGTCAGACCCCAGAAAGAGCAACTGTCACAAAGGAGGCTTCACTTAGGAACTAAAACCAGCACATCAATAATAGAATAATAAAGATAATAAATAAAGAATTGCTAATAATAGAGATAACCACAGTAAACTGAGTACGAGGAAACCATTCAAGTAGCCAGGTCACAACCCTTAAACCAAACAAGGACCGGAGTTGTAACCCTTCACCTGAATAGAAACCCGTCTCAAATACTATTGGTACAGTGAGGACAATAAACGAATAGGGACACAGAACTGTTCCGGGAGCCAAGTTACAACCCTTAAACCAAACAAGGACCGGGATTATAACCCTTCGCCTGAACGGAACTGGACCCCTGATCTTTATTGTTAAGGCCAGTATAAATAATTAATCATGCTGTTGAAGTAAGGTAAAACATGACGAGCATGGCATGGGGTGCAATAAGACAATAAACGAAGAGAGGTCACAGAACTGCTCCGGGAGCCAGGTTACAACCCTTAAACCAAACAAGGACCGGGGTTGTAACCCTTAGCCTGAACAGAACTGGACCCCCGATTGTTATTGTTAAGGCAAGCATCAATAATCATGTCGTGTCACAATCTTGTACATGATCGGGACAAGATTAAGCTGGGATAAACTCCATCCAATCAATCACGGCCAATCAAGAGTACGGCTTGATATTTTTAACTAACTAGGGTTATCACAGGCCTAGTTACTAGCAAGATATAATAAGATTATCCCAACAGCCACAAGTCCTGCAGACCATCCGGTTATCCAGGTCGAATTTCCGTTTATGGAGAATGCAACACGCAACGGTGTACTGGAAATGTGCCCTACTCGTCGGTAGGCTACAAGTCCACTAATGCGCCCAGATAACAGGATTGCCTCTAGCTGGAAATCTTTTCATGTCTACTGAATTATTCTAGTTTATTAGACTTAGTCAATTACTGTAGGTATCCCTGACCGTGGTACTCAGGGATCCCTGTCCAAGACATGATGCAAACATTACCGGTTTATTTTGTACAAACACAATCACCCACGGTGTCCAGGCCATTCAATTCTGTCATGACATGCTAGCCGTCTCAACAGCATTCGAGATATATATATCATGACAAATTACTGTCAAGAGTGCGCCACGACGGGTCACTATCATGTCATGTCATTATTTAAAATTAACATTAATCTGGTATAAGCGTGTATGCAATAACTAAATATAAACAGGGTACAAGAGTTGTGGAGGAATCATACGGCTCAGGGAGACGGGGCATAACTTCCACATACGAACTGAATTTAAGGTGCTCTAGAGATACTCGGAAAGGTAAGACAAAGATCTAAAACTTTCATGTTTTAAGTTTTTCGAAATTCTGGCTAGAAAATAGCTTAACTTGGCAAAAACAGTCATTCTGCACACTTTTTAAGCCAAAAATTCAATTCTGCGTAAAATATGCAAAAGGGGAGGGTTCCAGCATAAAATTTCATTTTACGCAAGCCTTCCTGCGTAAAATTTGATTTTACGCTAGCTTTCCTGCGTAAAATTTCATTTTACGCCAGAACCAGATTCTTCAGCCGACATAAAAATTCAGAAAACTTGTTTTGGCCATAAAAACTTCATTTTAACTCGAAATGAGGTGAATCAAAAACCAAATTCACACGAAATTTCGTGCTTTTGTTCGTGGAACTATTAGTTTTCGAAAATAACTTGTTTTAGTAGATCAAAAACAAGAAAACTCCATGAACTCAAAGTTAAAATGTAGATCTAGAAGAATCTATCCATCAAAATTAAAAACTCCAAGTTCTAAAGAGGTTTATAATCATGTAAATAAAAGAATGGAACAATAAAATCAAGATCCCTCAAGAAGCAAGTTGCACTTGCCTAAACCTCTTGGTAGGTGGAGAGCAACGGTGAGGAAGAAGAAGAGTGAATGATGAGAGAGAAAGAGGGTGGGGTTAATAAATGATGATGGGGGTGGTAAGTAGGGGTTCACCTTGGTTCATGATGGACCAAGTAAACCAAGCCAAGCTGAACCAACCCAATCCTTCTCCCATCCGAATAAAACTAAGCTCCACTTAATCAAAATAAATCCATGAACGATAAATGACAATTAAACCATAATGCTAAATATGAAAATAAACCACAACTAACTAATCAAAGAAAATGAGAAATACGGGTCAGAAATACGAACATGTATAAAATACGTATCACGAATTTCGGGGCACTACAACCAATGAATGGCATGGGAGCGCGGCACGCAAAATGCACTACGCGCGAGCAAAACTGCCCACGACGCATGGAGCACGGGCGCACGACCAATGAATGGCGCGGGCGTGCGGCACGCAAAATGTACTACACGTGCGAGCAAAACTGCCCATGGAGCACGGAGCATGGGCGCACGACATGCAAAGCGCGCGTGCGGCACTGTTCATCGTCCCGACAGCACCGAAGATGTGCCGAAACCCATGAACACAAAAATGCCATAACTTTTTCATACGAAGTCGAAATCAAACGGTTCAAAAGCCAAAATTAGGTAGAATTGAATTTTCCACAACATGGAACCATTAGTTTTCAAAAATAACAAAGTTTAAGAGATAAAAACTAAGAAAAACCGAGAAAACTACAAACTTAGATCAACAAAAATATAACCATCAAAACCAAAATTTCTAAGTTCTAAAGAGGCTTAGAATCAAGCAAGGAAGACAATAAAATAATAAAATTTGAGATCCATTATGAAACAAGTTGTACTTTCCAAGGGCTTGGTAGGTTGGAGGAGTAATGAAGAAGATGGAGAAATAAATGAAAAGTAAATGAGGAGAGAGAGGTGAGTTGGTATATATACCAACCTATCCATCTCAACTGAAACCAAAACAAACCAAGCCGAGCCAAGCCGAACCGAACCAAGGGCAAATTAAACCAAGACTAGGCTAAATAAGACAAGTCAAAACATGGATCACCTGACAAATGTCAAAAATCCGTACACGTATACTGAAAATACATATAACGAAAAACGGGAGTGACATATATAGAGAGAGATTTGTGGATTGATGGGTTAGGGTTTCGGTAGAGAGAGTTTAAGGAAAGTTTGATGAGGTATGGTTGCTCCAATGGAAAGATATGCATATTTCAATCAATGAGTTAATAATGGGTTTCCTAATTTGAAAGGTCAACATTCAGTTGATTTAAACAATGGTGTGGCTGTACAAAATTTCCAAAAGTCCATATAAATTTACTGTAATTGGTAACCTATTATAGGCTCAACTAAGACTAGTTGGACTAGTTCTAGGTCGGTATGATTTTTAGGATTAAAATTGACTCCGAAAGACTAATTAATGGGTCTTTTATGCCATTTGAAAATAAGTAGCACATGAGAACTCAATTAAGTGGGACACCATTGGCATGTGTGTAGTAGACTCAAAATAGGTCAAACCATATATTGGATCAAAATGTTTGGATCTCAAATCTAAATTGAAAAATACATTTAGTTTCACGATAAGGGCTAAAATTACCATTTTGACCCTAAAGTTGTGTAAGAAATATGTAGTGTAACGGAACATGTTTGAGTGAGATATGATATGTCAAAATTAAGGTGGACTCATCTAGAACGCAAATATGGAACTTATTTTGGTAAATTGATAATTGTTGTGCTTTAAAAATCAAAGCTACGGTAAAGTACTTCTATGTCAATATTGATTATAAAATATAACTTATTATTGAATAACCATATTAAATAAATAAATATAACAAAAAAATAATACCAAAAAATAGGGGGCTTACAACCTACCCTCTTTAGAGAATTCTGCCTCGAAATGAGAAATAATACTAATATAAGGAATCTATAAAAGAGTTAAGTAAGTGTCATACCAGAATCCTCAAATAAATGTGGATACCGCTCTCGCATGGAATCTTCATGCTTCCAAGTAGATTCTCTCGTGAAATGATGCTTCTATGTAACTTGAACCAATCTAATGGCCATCCCTCTAAGCACCTTCTCACTAGTATTCAAGATACCAATTGGCTGCTCCTAGTATGATAAACTGGGTCCCAATCTGCCCACTGCTTCTGCCGATCCTAAGCTGCTCAAAGATAATTCTGAATCTGCTTTACTTACTCAACTGTCCGTGTCACTAATTTCGGTCCAAGTATCTCTCGCTCTCCGACGTTATTCCAACATATCAGAGATCGGTACTTTCTCCCATACTGTTATGACCCGCACCCAATGTAAGGGCACGAATGCGTAACAGCACCCAGCCTACATCATGGAAACGGCGTAGTACGCTGTAGGTCTACTATCTAATAATGTACATTAACCTGTCATCTCCGAATGGAGGAAATAAATACATATAAACTCAATCACAATCTAACATGAAGAATAAATGGTATGAATAAAGATAAGGATAATGATAAAGATAAACTCAGAGTGCAAAATGTCTAACACAAATCCAGAGAGAGTCGCAAAGTAGTCAAATAAGTCTGAAATAACATAACATGTCTAATATAAAAGCTGGAGACAGAGTCCAGTCAAATTCTAGTCTGACTGAGTCACTACTAGAGCCTCCTCAGCTGGCACTAACCCCTGCTGGACTAGGGTCTCCTGGTCTATGCCTACTACGTCATGAGGACCATAGTAGGTAGGACACTCGTCCTCGCCATAATCTGTAAAATTTTGTCAACATATCCAGTCAGGATTGGAACGAGCACATTTCTAACAACAATTCCCAATGAATGACAAGTGCTATGTAACAGTAAATAGAGAGAATAAATATGAGTAAATAGAATGTACGTGAAAGTAGCATGGCAAGGGTAAAGTAGTAAACTAAAGCAAAAATAAAGATATCTGAACATGTCATGTACAAGAATCAAGAACAACTATCTACGTGAGTGAATATTAGCTTTGACATGTGGCCGGCTTGGGAACTTGTACAAGGTCTACTGGCCTGGTTAATCATACATGAATTATATGATTAACACTCACAAGGATCTATACAATGCACAAGGTGGGTATTGACCATATGTCTAGACTAATATTCCCCTGCCTATGACTGATATAGTGGATCCAACCATGACTCGTTATGATGCAGGATTCTATGAGAAGGTAGCAAATCTTCTCGAGAATCGATGTTCATACATTGCACAAGAACTACAAGAAGGCCTGCACAAAGTACACCAAGATAAACAAGGAATAACAAATCATGACGGGATCCGTAAAATACCAATCCGTGTGACCAATGTGTCAAGAATCATGAATATCTATACTAGATACAAGAAACATAGTAAATATCATGAATGAAAAATTATTAGAGAATGTACTCGCCTGATTCTGAACTGAGGAATCAATACTGCCACTCAATGAGCCTCGAAGGGCCAACTCGTGCAATAGTCTCCTAATGCTGAAATAGACAATACCAACGTGTTCAGAATGATCAAATTAGCTAGGATAGTCTACCCATAAGTCCAATTCTGGACACAGGGGCAAAATAGTAATTTTTGGCTAAAACGAAGTCTGCCGTTGGACCCGCTTTATACCGAAAAACATGCCAGTATCTACGGTCTCTAAAGTTATCAAACTATATGTTTACGGGTCTGGTTTGATGAGACAAACCCAACCGTATGTCCAAAGTTGGATTCCGGTGGACCGTGCACAATTTTGCCCGTTGGATCGGGTTACGGGTGTAGAAGCATGGTATTTCAGGCGCATCCAAAGACCAGAATTCCTATGCGCCTAACATTACATGCGCCAGGGAGCTCAGATGAAGTACTTGGCACAACAGACAGCAAAAGTATAGACATCAAAAGAAGATTTTTATTTCATATAAAAGTCTATTACATGTGTAAAAAAGGCTTTACAAAGGAGAATTTCTAAAAAAAGAAAGATCCTAAGACTACAGCCAGGCGCAGCAAGGGCTATGGGCCCCCTGCCAGGCGCATCCTCCATCAGGCGCGTCTCTTCAGCATCTCAGTTAGGCGCGTCTCTTCAGCGTCTCAGTTAGGCGCATCACGAAGTCTCAGCATATGCGCTCCACTTCGATCCGATCAAGTTCTTCGGCTAAAGGAGCAGCTTTGGACAGAACCAGGGTGGGCATCCAACCCCACTCTAGCATGAGGAAGAGCTCTCCAAAGACCAAGGAAGTGGATAGCACCGCAATTCCGATCTGCGGTCTTTCGGCATAACGGAGACGGGGCTCGAGCATCCCGATCTTTGGATGCAACAGGCACCTTCGGCCTGCCTCAGAATCCCGCAATTCTGACTTTTGGATGTAACAGTCACCTTCAAGTGCATGAACGAAGACAACTCGTCACATCTTCACCCTCGGAAGCTTCTTATCAACAGAATGTACTCGAGCAAATAAATTCATTCAGGAAGACGTGAGAGAACGAGAAGCAAACTCTCTCCTTGCTGCTATTTTTAGGCTGGGCAAATCAAACCCATGTGCCAAGTGGCGGGCTCTCCGAATCCCGTGCAATGAATTTGCATTTATGGTGATGAACCTGACCCATCGAATTTGGCTAAGTCAAAACGGCCATTTAAAGCACTTGAAGAACTCAGTAGGCGGACCAATAAAGATGCGTCATGCAAACGGATGCGCCGGTCAGATATCGTGCATCATACAGACGCGCCCGTCAGCACCAAGCGCCCCGTATGGATGCGCCCAACAGAGCACAGAACCATGCGTCCTAATCAACATGGACCCATACGCCCAGTGGGGTACAAATCGACGCATCACCCCATCAAGCAATTAATGCCAAAGTGACAGAGTTGGCAGTACGTCCCTCGAGGACTGAACAGTGGGCATCTTTAGTAGAAAACGAAGTGTCGCTGACGTCCGTATCATTATTACTTTTCTCCGACAGTTACAACCCACGTGGCCGACCAACCACTCACATGCGTCTTAGCAGCCATGCGCCCGAAGACTCGTATACGCCTCAAAAGCCGTGCGTCCAGACTAGTTCGTAACTCATAAAGGTTGCGAGCAAAAGTCTTCTCATGCGCCCAATCCCAGATGCATCCTATCAGATTACCCTCTACCAAATCCGAGATCTTTGAGCTACGGACATGCGCCACGTGTCCTTTGACTCAATTCAGCCAATGAAAGGGTGCTAATCACCCAAGATCTCAGCAACTGAAAGATCCTCTCCCCTGCTACGTGCCAGCCCACAAATACAGCATGAAGGATTCAACCCATAAATGATGGTGCATCATCCATGCGCCTCCCGCAGCTTTAACTACGTGGCGTTCCCACGTATAGGCGCATCCTATATATGCACGCATGGGCAGCCCAACCTGCTGCTTATAAATAGAGGGATCATCTCCATCTGACACACACACACAAACATACAGAGATGCATAGTCAAAGATAGTCGCAACCAGAGCATCAGAGTTCACTCACAGAGATCGGAAGAGACACTCAACGTCTTTTTCCTCTCCGCAAGCTCCAGCACCCAGAGTAACTCAGACCTTCAGAGAACCGAAAACCGCCGTCAGATCGTCAACGGAGACAACGTATTACCACTCGCTCCATCGACACAGGACCCAGCTACAAACAAAAGTGTACTCCTAGGACTACATCTAAGTCCTACATTGTAACACTGTTCTGTTTGTAATTCAAATTGCAATCAAAAGATTTTAATGACAAACAAGCTGGCGACTCTGCTGGGGACCTCTTTCTTCTCCGCTGAGAAAGCTGTGTCATAATCTGACGATGTGAAGGTGGGCTCCTCCGACAAGATGTCGGTCGTACGCCTCAATCAATAGGCGTATGAGGAGTTCATCTCTGAAGGCAGCGCAAGTCATTCGAAATTGTCACCCTCATTTCCCGTATTTCGTATTTTGCCCGTATTCTGATTTTGCGTATATTTTTAAATCTTGCCTAATTGCGGTATTTCGATATTTCTCGTATTTTTCTTATTCGGATTTTCGGTTTGGTTTAATATGACTTGGTTTGGTTTGTAGGAATGAGAACACCTTTAGCTATCTTGCACCCTCATGAACACCACAACAACCCCCATTAAAATCCCACCAACTTTTCTCTCTCCCCATAACTTCCATTTATTTCTTCTTCTTCTTCTTCCTCCTACCACCACCAACATCCCCACCATAGGCAAGTTGCACCTTGCCATTTAATAAGGACCCATTTTATTTGATATTTAGTTAGATTAGAGCTCTAGGACCAATGTTAGAGCTTGGCATTTTGGGTTTTGAAGCTTGGATTTCCCTAGATCTAGACTTTGTTCATTTTCGGATTTCTTTAGATTTGATCTATTAAACTTGAGTTTTGGTTGGTTTTATTGTTTCCATGTTGTAGAGGGTGGAATTTTACCCAAGTTAGAGCCTTGGAAGTTCGGATTTGGAGCTTGGATGGCCGACTTATGGTGTTCCAAAGTTTTGGAACCCATGGGTTCTTCTCCTCGGCTTGAGGAGGAAGACGACCCCCAGGCGCGCCTACTTTCTGGCCTCCTTGCCCGATTGCGCTTACTTTCTGGCCAGGCGCTCTTTAGCGCACTGCGCCTCCTTTTCTGGCCAGGCGCTCTTTAGCGCACTGCGCCTACTTTCCTGGCCGCGCGCTGTTTAGCGCTGCGCGCCTCCTTGCGGGCCACGCTGTTTAGCGCTTGGTCCGATTGCGCCTGCTCCCCTGGCTAGGCGCACTTTGACCCTTGGACCCAGGCGCATTCTAGCGCACCCTGGCTAGGCGCACTTTGTTGGTTCCGGCTTAAGCGCACTCCAGTGCACTCCAGTGCACTTGGACCCAGGCGCACTCTAGTGTGCTGCCACCCTAGGCGCACTCTGGTGTGCTGCCTCAACCAGGCGCACTCTGGTGTGCTGCCTCAACCAGGCGCACTCTAGTGTGCTGCCACCAGGCGCACTCTAGTGTGCTTGTTCCCTGGCACACCCTAGTTCACCTACACCCTAGTGCCTTAGTGCCTGCTTTATAACTTGGTTTTCTTTGATATGATTGGAGCTTTTGAGATTTTGATTGCTCACATGCACAACTTGACTTGGTCTGACACGTCTTGACACTATTTTCTATGATTTGGCATGGTTTGGCCTGCAGCTAGTTTTCTCCTATCTGTTGAATATCTTGTTAATAACTGAGACCGGTAACTTGATAACTCGGCTTGACTTGATAGTGGCCCGTGGTGGCGCACTCCCGACTTGGCATGACTTGATAACTCGGCTTGACTTGATAGTGGCCCGTGGTGGCGCACACCCGACTTGGCATGACTTGATAACTCAACTTGACTTGACTTGGTATGACTTGGCTTCACTTGATAGTGGCCCGTGGCGGCGCACTCTTGACTCGACTTGACTTGTCTTGACACCGTAGGTGTACTACCTGTTGCTCTGTGCAAATCACTTGTCTTGTCTTGCATCATGTCTAAGGGGTGACTCCCTGGGTACCACGGCCAGGGACTCACACTAAAATTGGACTAGGTAATGAGTAGACCAAATTAGAACATGGAGAATTCCCGGTCACAGGCGGTCTCGTTATCTGGAGGCATTAATGGACTTGTAGCTTGCCGACGAGTAGAGCACATTTCCAGCACACTGTCATGTGTTGCACCCTCTAAGTCACCTAAGGGTACATTTGTCTTCCGGGCAATGTACCCACCTATAACTCTCAACCCGCGGAAGGATAACTGGATGGTCTGCAGGGCTTGGGACTGGGAGTTTCTCACCTGCATCTTGTTAGTAATTAGGCTTGTGATAACCCTAGTTAGTTAAAATAGTAAGCCGTAGTACTTGCTTGGCCGTTGTGAAATGGATGTTGTCCAGCCTTGTCTAAGTCTTGTCTAGCCCCTGTACCTGGAACTCTTGGTCATGATTGTTTTACTTATCTCTAACGATAAATGGGTAGAGACAGTGAGCTATTCAGGCGAAGGGGGTACAATCCCGGTCCTTGTTTGGTTAAGGATTGTAACCTGGCTCCCGGAATGGTTCCACGTCCCTAGTCATTTATCGCTCTGTGTACTTTTACTACTTGTACTTTCTTTTATTCTTTATGTTCTGATATGCTGGCTTTGTTCTTATTTATGGCCTCCTTTGTGGCACTTGCTCTTTCTGGGGTTTGACCCAGCTGGTTTTGTGTGGCCAGATTTCGGAGCAGCTCCCGAGGATCTACCAAGCTTCCAGCCCAATGGTGAACACTAGACGGAACCCGGGCTACGAGTGGGTCTTCCCTTTTTGTTTCACCCACTCATATGTAAATTTATTCTTTTGAGGCGTTTGCCGACGAGCACCTGTTAGCTCGATGCACATTTACTTACTGTCTGCCTACGGGCTGTAACATGATTAACAAATCCTAGGGTTGATCATGTATGACTGAACTCTTGCTAGTCCTATCATTTTGTACGACTAGCTTCATGATCATCCAATATGTAATATTTGGGACGCCTTATATATATATATTTGATGCTCTAACATCTTGTAACTCTGTTAATTGCTTGAGATTGAGACAATAGGCTTGACCTTAAGAGACTGCTGGCTTGTAGTAAACCCTCATATCTATACAGCCGTGACCGTATAGTTGAGATGTATTCTATTTCAATATACGTAGCTGGCTGTGTCTGCCCCCGCTCTCCAGTATTCTGGTTCTGGGGCGTGACACGGTTTAAGTGGTGGCCCATGCAGGTCTTGGCATTCAAGAAATGTGAGGGTTTACCAAATAGATGTCTCAATCAATATTCGCCCTTGATCTCTGCTCGTATCTTCAAATCCCTGAGATTCTTGACCTGATCATATTGCTTGTATAATTGATCTGTCCTGGACCTTTCCTTATTGTTCCCTATGTCATCTTCTTCAGCGACATTACTCCCGGACCTGCCAACCAGCCAGAGGAAGCTCGACAAGCACTCCAGCGCCAGGAAGATCAAGCTCAGCACTCTGGAGTAGCCTCTCGAGTTATGCCTTCCGGAGGCCCGGAACCTCCAGTTCAGGCAGCTCCGCCCGTTCAACCAGCTACACAGGACGAGGGGCCTTTGGTAGGGCATATCAGAGAACTGCTTGCATCCCAGGATCGTCGAGGTGACGCCTTGCACCAGGAGGTTCATGATGCACTAAACCGAGGAGGTCCCCAAGGGAATCAGGCGGCCAACAGTTTCAAGCGCTTGAACCCTCCCTTCTTTGACGGCAATGAAGATGCGATTGCCGCGTATGCTTGGCTTCAGGATACCGAGGTGGTCCTGGAAGCAGCTAGGACACCTGAAAATAAGAAGGTGGCGGTGGTACGCCTACAGTTGTTAGACTTGGCTCACGATTGGTGGGCAGCTCAGGCCATGGGATTAGCAACACCAGTCACTTGGGCGACGTTCAGAGAGAGGTTCCAGACAAAGTACTTCGATGCGGTGGCACGGTACGACCTGCAGACCAGATTCACCAACTTGAAGCAAGGAGGCAGGACGGTCGATGGCTATGCGACCGAGTTCTCTAGGCTGAGTAGGTTCGCCCCCACCTTGGTGGCAACCGAGTTCGATAGGGCTCAGCGGTTCCA
This sequence comes from Iris pallida, assembly GCA_029216955.1. Classification (NCBI taxonomy): domain Eukaryota; kingdom Viridiplantae; phylum Streptophyta; class Magnoliopsida; order Asparagales; family Iridaceae; genus Iris; species Iris pallida. The sequence continues at coordinate 3,483,326 of JANAVB010032820.1, forward strand.
GCAAGGACTGCATTTGGAGATATTATTGGCTGTGGAACAGTTCGAGCACCAGACGTTCGATGCAGTATTGAAAGCAGCAAGGAGGCATGAGTATACCTCCCGGAGAATTGTGGACAGGACCGGAGGCAGGAAGCGGTCCCACAACCAGATGCACCAATCTTCAGCTCCAGCCCCGGCAGCTAGGGGTATAACCATTGGAACTCCGAGGCGGGCGGCCTCAGTGACGTCGGTTCAGCATTCGACCCCGACGTACCCGCAGCAGCAGAAGCAGAAGCAGTCTTCCGCGGTGGGATGTTCTCATTGCGGGAAGCCGGGCCATGTAGTGGCAGAGTGTCGTAGGGCACGAGGATTGTGCCTGGCTTGTGGAGGAGCAGACCACCAGATAGGGACCTGCCCGAATAGGGGAGGTCCATCATCATCCAACCTTTCTAGTTCTTCGGTGAGGGGACCAGCCCCAGTTCCAGTCCAGCAGCAGCAGCAACAGTAGTACCCGAGGCCATTGGCGCCCCAGGCCCAGGCCTTTCAGCAGCAGAACCAGCAGCAGTTCACCCAGGCTCCGGCACAGAACCGACAGAGGGGTTTCCAGCAGAGGGGACCCGCAGCTAGAGGTCAGGCTATGATGATGACCATGGAAGAAGAAGTTGCACCAGGTGAGGTAGTGGCAGGTACTATTCTCGTCAACACTTTTCCAGTATCTGTATTATTTGATTCTGGTGCATCGCATTCATTCATGTCTGCACGATTCGCGACACGGATAGGGTTGGAGCCCGAGTCATTATCAGTGAGGCTCAATATACTTACTGGTAACGGTCTTGTGGGAGTAGATCGAGTGTTCTCCTCGTGTCGGACCGTAGTTAGCGGTAGGGAGTTCCCCGCTAGATTCATAGAATTCCCTATGGCAGACTATGATGTAGTCCTAGGCATGGATTGGTTGAGGAACCATTATGCTAGGATAGACTGCCATGTTGGCAGAGTTGTCTTTAGTATTTCCGGAGAGCCAGAGTTTTCATTTTCCAGAGGCACAGTAGAGCCATCTCCTCCAGTATTGCAGATGGCAGTAGCAGCAGTGCAGTTGCCCCGGATAGTTGAAGAGTTTCCAGATGTCTTCCCAGAGAAACTTCCAGGGATGCCACCAGAGCGGGAGATCGAGTTCACCATTGACTTGATTCCCGAGACAGCACCAGTATCAGAGCGAGTCTACAGAATGGCGCCTTCAGAGTTGGAGATTTTGTACAAGATGATTGAAGAACTCAGGACCAAGGGATTCATTCGTGCAAGTGGATCGCCTTGGGGAGCCCCGATGCTTCTTGTGAAAAAGAAGGATGGTACGTCCAGGCTATGTGTTGATTATCGTACCTTGAACTCAGTGACAATCAAGAACAGATACCCTCTTCCAAGGATAGATGACTTATTTGATCAACTCAAAGGAGCTTCAGTTTTCTCGAAGATAGACTTGCGGTCAGGATACCACCAGATCAGAGTTAGAGAGCAGGACATCCCGAAGACGGCGTTCAGATCTAGGTACGGGCATTGGGAGTTTCTAGTTATGCCCTTTGGAGCGACCAATGCGCCGGCAGTGTTCATGGATCTCATGAACCGTATTTTCATGCCTTACTTGGATCAGTTTGTGATAGTATTCCTTGATGACATCCTGGTCTACAGCAAGAGTGAGGCGGAGCATGAGCAGCATCTCCGTGTGGTTCTTCAGATTCTCAGAGAGCACCAGTTGTACGCCAAGTTCAGTAAATGCGAGTTCTGGCTCGATCGTATTTCATACTTGGGTCACATCATTACCCGAGGAGGAGTGGAAGTGGATCCCCAGAAGATTGTGGCCATCGAGGCATGGCCAGTACCCAGTTCAGTGGCAGAAGTTCGCAGCTTTCTTGGATTGGCCGGCTACTACCGGCGGTTCGTCTCTGATTTTGCAAGGATTTCAGCGCCGATGACCCAGTTGACCCGCAAGGATGTGTCGTTCGTTTGGACAGCAGAATGTCAGGAATCATTTGAGAAATTGAAGCGAGGTTTGATAACGGCTCCCATTCTCACCCTTCCAGATGGGACCGGAGGATTCACAGTTTATTGCGACGCTTCAGGCAGAGGATTGGGATGTGTTTTGATGCAGCATGGGAAGGTAATTGCTTATGCGTCACGTCAACTCCGTGATCATGAGAAGAATTACCCGACCCACGACTTGGAGCTAGCAGCAGTAGTATTTGCACTTAAGTTGTGGAGGCACTACTTGTACGGAGACAGAGTGGAGATATTTACTGATCACAAGAGCCTGAAGTATGTTTTCACCTAGAAGGATCTTAATATGCGGCAGAGAAGATGGCTCGAGCTACTTGTGGACTATGATGTGGACTTGCAGTATCACCCAGGGAAGGCCAACGTGGTAGCAGATGCATTGAGCCAGAGAGCCGGAGTCTACCTTCTAACAGCACAACCAGAGCTATTGGCAGATCTTCAGAAGATGGGAATTGAAGTGATTCTCCCTTCCAATGTGGTCTTGATGGCCAGCCTACAGATACAGTCCACCATAGTTGAGAGGATCCGGACAGCACAATTAACAGATTCCAAGATTCAGCGGCTCAGAGCAGAGTGCGAGGCAGGGAGAAGGCCAGAGTTATGTATTCATGAGGATGGTACACTTCGACACGGCACGCGTCTTTGTGTACCCAGTGGAGATATCAGACAGGAAGTCATGGCAGAGGCTCACAGTTCGCAGTATTCCATTCACCCAGGCGGCACGAAGATGTACAGAGATATTCGTCAGCACTTTTGGTGGAATGGTATGAAGAGGGAGATAGCCCGGTATGTGTCTCGATGTTTGGTTTGCCAACAAGTCAAGGCTGAACATCAGAGGCCGGCTGGACTTCTTCAACCTTTACCGATCCCAGAATGGAAATGGGAGCACATAACCATGGATTTCGTGACTGGGTTACCCAGATCTCCGGCAGGCAGAGATGCTATTTGGGTCATTGTAGACAGGCTTACCAAGGTGGCACACTTTCTTCCCTTTAGAGTTGGACAGTCGACGGCGCAGCTAGCAGAGATGTATCTCAGGCAGATCGTCCGACTTCACGGAGTGCCAGTCAGCATAGTATCAGACAGGGATACGAGATTCACATCACACTTCTGGCGCAGTCTTCATCAAAGTTTGGGGACTCGTCTTAAGTTCAGCTCAGCGTATCATCCGCAGACAGATGGGCAGTCAGAGCGTACTATACAAACTCTCGAAGATATGTTGAGATCGTGTACCCTCGATTTTGGTGGTTCATGGGAGGATCACCTGCACTTGGTGGAATTCTCGTACAACAATAGTTTCCAGGCCAGTATCCAGATGGCACCCTTCGAGGCTCTGTATGGCAGAAAATGCAGATCTCCGTTAGCATGGGATGATATCGGAGAGAGGCAGATGCTCGGTCCAGAACTAATTTCTCAGACGGTTGAAGTGGTCAGAAGAATCAGAGATCACCTCCGAGTTGCTCAGGATCGCCAGCGCCATTGGGCCGATGCTCATCGGCGTCCCTTAGAATTTGCTGTCGGCGACCATGTATTCCTTAGGATCTCGCCTACCCGCGGCGTCATTCATTTTGGCGTACGGGGAAAGCTTAGTCCTAGGTATATAGGGCCGTTCGATATTCTGGAGCGAGTAGGCGATGTGTCCTATCGTCTCGCTCTTCCGCCGTCGTTAAGTGAGGTACATGATGTATTCCATGTGTCCCAGTTACGGCGGTATATTCCGGACCCGAGCCATATCCTAGATCATTCGGAATTGGTTGTTGGTACCAACCTTTCGTATGAGGAGAGGCCCGTGTCTATTTTGGACCGGAGAGAAAAGATACTCAAGAACAAGACTATTAAATTGGTCCGTGTTGCTTGGGGTCATCACTCTCTAGGTGAGTCAACGTGGGAGCGTGAGGACGACATCCGATCGCGATATCCCTATCTGTTTGACTCGTGAGGTATAATGTCTTTCTTATGCCTTACGCCTTCCCTTCCTTGCTTGCATTGCATGATTGTATGATTGAACTGCTTAGTGTAGCTTGTCGTGGCAATCTCTAGCTCCTTGATTAAATTCCGAGGACGGAATTCTTTTAAGGTGGGTAGAGTTGTCACCCTCATTTCCCGTATTTCGTATTTTGCCCGTATTCTGATTTTGCTTATATTTTTAAATCTTGCCTAATTGCGGTATTTCGATATTTCTCGTATTTTTCTTATTCGGATTTTCGGTTTGGTTTAATATGACTTGGTTTGGTTTGTAGGAATGGGAACACCTTTAGCTATCTTGTACCCTCATGAACACCACAACAACCCCCATTAAAATCCCACCATCTTTTCTCTCTCCCCATAACTTCCATTTATTTCTTCTTCTTCTTCTTCTTCCTCCTACCACCACCAACATCCCCACCATAGGCAAGTTGCACCTTGCCATTTAATAAGGACCCATTTTATTTGATATTTAGTTAGATTAGAGCTCTAGGACCAATGTTAGAGCTTGGCATTTTGGATTTTGAAGCTTGGATTTCCCTAGATCTAGACTTTGTTCATTTTCGGATTTCTTTAGATTTGATCTATTAAACTTGAGTTTTGGTTGGTTTTATTGTTTCCATGTTGTAGAGGGTGGAATTTTACCCAAGTTAGAGCCTTGGAAGTTCGGATTTGGAGCTTGGATGGCCGACTTATGGTGTTCCAAAGTTTTGGAACCCATGGGTTCTTCTCCTCGGCTTGAGGAGGAAGACGACCCCCAGGCGCGCCTACTTTCTGGCCTCCTTGCCCGATTGCGCTTACTTTCTGGCCAGGCGCTCTTTAGCGCACTGCGCTTCCTTTTCTGGCCAGGTGCTCTTTAGCGCACTGCGCCTACTTTCCTGGCCGCGCGCTGTTTAGCGCTGCGCGCCTCCTTGCGGACCACGCTGTTTAGCGCTTGGTCCGATTGCGCCTGCTCCCCTGGCTAGGCGCACTTTGACCCTTGGACCCAGGCGCATTCTAGCGCACCCTGGCTAGGCGCACTTTGTTGGTTCCGGCTTAAGCGCACTCCAGTGCACTCCAGTGCACTTGGATCCAGGCGCACTCTAGTGTGCTGCCACCCTAGGCGCACTCTGGTGTGCTGCCTCAACCAGGCGCACTCTGGTGTGCTGCCTCAACCAGGCGCACTCTAGTGTGCTGCCAGCAGGCGCACTCTAGTGTGCTTGTTCCCTGGCACACCCTAGTTCACCTACACCCTAGTGCCTTAGTGCCTGCTTTATAACTTGGTTTTCTTTGATATGATTGGAGCTTTTGAGATTTTGATTGCTCACATGCACAACTTGACTTGGTCTGACACGTCTTGACACTATTTTCTATGATTTGGCATGGTTTGGCCTGCAGCTAGTTTTCTCCTATCTGTTGAATATCTTGTTAATAACTGAGACCGGTAACTTGATAACTCGGCTTGACTTGATAGTGGCCCGTGGTGGCGCACTCCCGACTTGGCATGACTTGATAACTCGGTTTGACTTGATAGTGGCCCGTGGTGGCGCACACCCGACTTGGCATGACTTGATAACTCAACTTGACTTGACTTGGTATGACTTGGCTTCACTTGATAGTGGCCCGTGGCGGCGCACTCTTGACTCGACTTGACTTGTCTTGACACCGTGGGTGTACTACCTGTTGCTCTGTGCAAATCACTTGTCTTGTCTTGCATCATGTCTAAGGGGTGACTCCCTGGGTACCACGGCCAGGGACTCACACTAAAATTGGACTAGGTAATGAGTAGACCAAATTAGAACATGGAGAATTCCCGGTCACAGGCGGTCTCGTTATCTGGAGGCATTAATGGACTTGTAGCTTGCCGACGAGTAGAGCACATTTCCAGCACACTGTCATGTGTTGCACCCTCTAAGTCACCTAAGGGTACATTTGTCTCCCGGGCAATGTACCCACCTATAACTCTCAACCCGCGGAAGGATAACTGGATGGTCTGCAGGGCTTGGGACTGGGAGTTTCTCACCTGCATCTTGTTAGTAATTAGGCTTGTGATAACCCTAGTTAGTTAAAATAGTAAGCCGTAGTACTTGCTTGGCCGTTGTGAAATGGATGTTGTCCAGCCTTGTCTAAGTCTTGTCTAGCCCCTGTACCTGGAACTCTTGGTCATGATTGTTTTACTTATCTCTAACGATAAATGGGTAGAGACAGTGAGCTATTCAGGCGAAGGGGGTACAATCCCGGTCCTTGTTTGGTTAAGAATTGTAACCTGGCTCCCGGAATGGTTCCACGTCCCTAGTCATTTATCGCTCTGTGTACTTTTACTACTTGTACTTTCTTTTATTCTTTATGTTCTGATATGCTGGCTTTGTTCTTATTTATGGCCTCCTTTGTGGCACTTGCTCTTTCTGGGGTTTGACCCAGCTGGTTTTGTGTGGCCAGATTTCGGAGCAGCTCCCGAGGATCTACCAAGCTTCCAGCCCAATGGTGAACACTAGACGGAACCCGGGCTACGAGTGGGTCTTCCCTTTTTGTTTCACCCACTCATATGTAAATTTATTCTTTTGAGGCGTTTGCCGACGAGCACCTGTTAGCTCGATGCACATTTACTTACTGTCTGCCTACGGGCTGTAACATGATTAACAAATCCTAGGGTTGATCATGTATGACTGAACTCTTGCTAGTCCTATCATTTTGTACGACTAGCTTCATGATCATCCAATATGTAATATTTGGGACGCCTTATATATATATATTTGATGCTCTAACATCTTGTAACTCTGTTAATTGCTTGAGATTGAGACAATAGGCTTGACCTTAAGAGACTGTTGGCTTGTAGTAAACCCTCATATCTATACAGCCGTGACCGTATAGTTGAGATGTATTCTATTTCAATATACGTAGCTGGCTGTGTCTGCCCCCGCTCTCCAGTATTCTGGTTCTGGGGCGTGACAGAAATGGCTGCCAAAGCCGAAGAAGACTCGCCAAGTCTGGGTGCGCAAGGTCGAGGGCCCTGGCACCACCACTGAAGGGGATACACCGATACAGCCTACCCTTCCCGCTGACATTTTCAGCGGGCAGGATGCGCCTGTGGGGGCAGCACATCTCTCGGGGAAACGTGGGACTGACCACATTCCCTAACCATCTTCTTCTCAGACAAAGAAGATGCGTCGACGGAGCAGGGGGGCAGCTAACGCCCTGCACATTTACTCTGATACGCCACAGAAGGCATCTATCTTTGACAGACTCACTCACTGTCGTGGCGAGGATAATTTGGACTCTGAGTACTATGTGCCTCAGCGGGCTGGTACGAAGAAGTCCAAGGCAGCACGGGCCATGCACTTCGAACGTGCTATGCCAGCAGTGAGCCAGAGGCATGTGCTCACAATCATGCACGCTGCCAATGGTAAACTGTACAAGGTTGACTCGGGTGCTTCTTTGCCAGAAACGAGCCGACCTTCAAAGTTCCTGTCACACTTGGGCGCATCTGCTGCGTTCGCAACCAAGTCGTGCAGGGCAAATTCAGTGGTCTTGAACCCCCGCGCCTACATTAGTTGTACGTCTGAGGCTGGTTCAAGTCACTCTAAATATTGCTCTCCCACTATTGATCTGGGCACATCTTTTGCGTCGGATCAGGGGGTACAACATTCACTTGACCACCCTGGCACTTGGCCTTGCCATACGCCTGATGGGGGTGTAAAGGTGGCACTCTCCTCCAACGATTTGCGTAACGTGATCACTCACAAACGCCGATCAGAAGAGTCGACTGACAAGCACAATGTGCCCCTCATAGGGCACACCTGTGCTATAGTCACCATCAACTGTTGTTGTAAGATAGCAGTCCCACCAAGGCAGTCCGTGTTCCAGCGGCTGCAATCATCAACGCCCCTCCAACATCGCCTCAGGAAGAAGGTGTCAACTGAAGAGGAGCCAGAACTAAAGGTTGCTTCTTGCAACATAGTCTCTAACTCCTGATCAATTCGAAAGGCGACTGGCAACTCTTCGACCTCGTCCTCATCCAAGAGCCAGCCGAGGAAGACCAAGACGACCGTCTCGTCCTCAAGAGTGTTTGAGGGACACCCGGGAGAAAGAAGATTTTAGAGGAAGCTGGGGTTAGTCAAGCCCCTGTGGATCTTCATCCCGAAGACAAAATTAGCCTCCCGAACATAGCTGGAGGTAGTCAAGCCCCTGTGGATCTTCATCCCGAAGATGAAGACATCCTCCAGAATAAAGCTGGGGGTAGTCAGGCCCTTGCTGATGCTCCTTCCGAAGACGAAGTTGTCCTCCAGAACATAGCTGGGGGTAGCCAAGACGAAGCTCCGGGGAAAGTTCCTCTTCTACAAGAGAGCGAGGCTGAAAGCGAGGCTTCAACCGATCCATCTACTTCCAGCCACGTCATGACAGTATATATGATGGGAGACGGTGATACGGAGTCAGATGTGCCACCAGCAGATCTCGTTCAGCGCATGAATACGTTGGATGGAGGACTCAAGACCCTCTCTGCCTCCATGCAGATACTGACTCAAGCAGTGTTTGAGATACGGTCGGCTTTGGCCAGAGCACCTTCCACTAATCCTGACCCAGGAGTCAATGGGGAATCAAGTGTGCCCCTTCAATGGGTATCCTTAAATACCGATTGCTGCGAAGCACCACGTGTGTCAAAACCTTCGAATGTACAGCTCCAGACTGTACCACCTTCTCCGACTCCCAGCTCCACAGAAGACGTGGTGGAGATGATCAGGGACTTGCGTGAGTGCTTCGAGTCGAAGAACAGACAAGAGGAGCGCCAGAAGATGGGGATCCCACGACCATACCCCCTCGAATGGAACAAAGTGGTTTATCCTCCCAAGTATAAACTATAAACATTGACACCATACGATGTGAAGGACTCTCCATGCCGTTATCTGATGTACTTCCAGTCTCAAACGGGATATCTCCCGAAAGAAGACGCGCTACTCACCAGCCTGTTTGTCGGGGCACTGAAAGGAGTGGCTTACGACTGGTACTGCAGTCTCCCTGACAACTCCATATCTTCCTTCGACGACTTAACACTTCTCTTCCTCGATCGTTTCTACGACGGAGGGAAAGACATGACAATGGCGTCCCTGATAGAGGTGCGTCAGAAGGAGAAGGAGACGGTTCGAGCATTTATCGAACGTTTCCGACAAGCCTGTTTCAGACTGCCCCCGGGTATGCCAGAACATGCAGTACTCCTCTCCTCATGCAGCATGAACATGCTTCCTGTGATCAAGCTCTGGCTCAACTCCACTCCTCCTCCCGACTGGAGCTCCTTGATTATTGAGGCTGAAGCAGCTGAAAAGAAGGCATGCAATGCTCGCCTTCTGGGAGTCAGTTTCCCTGCTTTCGAACAAGGGAAAACGGCCTGCTTCCAACAACCCTGGTCGTGAGACGAAGGAAAAGCAGGCATTGACTGTCAACGCCTCCAAAGGCGCACAAGCACCTACTCAGAAGCCTTCACTTGTGCCGAGGCTAAAGGAGGTCTATTCCTTAAACGATGAAGACACCTTGCAACTCTTCGAGATGCTGAAGCAGGGTGATAAGATCAAATTGCCGAACCCGAAGCGTCCTGACGAGGTTGGAAGAGTTGACAATCCGAGGTACTGTCACTACCATCGGTTTGTAGGACATCCAACTCAGGACTGCTACGTCCTTAAGAACTACATCCAGCGCATGATCAATACGAATATCAACTCCGTCGATTACGAGGAGAAGACAGTCTCGGGGAGAGATCTTATGGGGAGAGATCTTATGGGTTCAACCTACCACCTACTCGTGACAACGTGAGTGGACTCATCCGACCCACCACATCTCGGGGAGAGATCTTATGGGTTCACCACGATCTCGTCTCCGATGTTACTCAACCGGGGGTACGCACTACCTCCAAAGCTAAGGGCAAGAAGATCAAGTCTTGCCGCATGGTCTCTTCTTCCGTGGAAGAGGCACTTCCTGTACAAATGCGTTCACAGCAGAGCGCCCAACCCGACGAAGCTGCCGTCGAGGTAGTGCCATCCTGCACTACCCCTGCTGCCCAGGAAGAGGGCCCATCCAGACCTCCAGCAGCTAATAAACAGAAGCACGTAGAGGCCCGTTTCGACAAGCCTTTGTGAAAGAAAAATGCTTCGGGGCGGGCTAAGCCCCATAAGTTTGACATACTGGCACAACTTGCCGGTAGTCTTGCCTGTTTATCTCTGTACGAGCTTCTTCGTCTTTCCAAAGACATCCGCGAAGCTCTCTGTAAAGCCTTGAAGGATGCTGAGTCCTTCATCAGTCAGGTCAAGCAGCCTGAGGATCTCCCGACCACATGTGCGCACTGCCATTATACGGATGAGGTCATCCACAACATAACCTTCACCCACCAAGACATGCTGCTCAAGCACAACAGGCCACTGTATTACAAAGGGTATGTGAGTTCCGTCAAGGTGAAGCAAATTCAGATTGATCCAGGGTCTTCCTTCAGCATCATCCCTAGGACTCTGCTGTCAACACTGGGGATCCCGATGTACCGTCTGGCGTATTCTAACACTACAATCAGCGGTTTCAATGCTAGCAAAAGTGAACCGTTGGGCAAAATACGACTGAAATGTCATATAGGTAACCTCCGAACCGAGGTGACTTGCTATGTCATGGACGTCGACGTCAACTACAACCTCATGTTGGATCGCCTGTGGCTGCATGAGTACATGGTGGTGCCATCTATACTCCACCAATGTATGAAGTACGTGTCCACCAACGACATTATCCGGACAGAGTTCGCAGACATTGACCCTTTCAAGGGGGTCGAAGCCTACGTCACCGACGCTAGCTTATATAAGTCGCTCGATGAAGGGGAAGCCAACGATGCTGATGACGAAGCAGAAACAGCGGCAGAGCCGGACATAGAGCCAGAGATGATTTCCGACGCTCCTTTGAAGATTCGACTCAAAGGGAAACCGCCTCGGATACTACCTCCCATGACCGTCAAACTACCTGAAAAAGCGTCGACTTCTCTAGGTAGAGCATCTACTGAAGCTCCCTTGAAGATACGGCTTAAGAGAAAACCTCCTCAAATGTCGGCTCCCCTTATGACAAAACTACAGGGGAAGGCACCTGTCATCGAAGGTGCAGTGGAGGCACCCCTGAAGGTACGTCTTAAAGGCAAGCCTCCCCAATCATCCAAGCTGCAAGAGAAGGCCCACACAGCCCTCTCGGATCCTAAGGTCAAATCGGCGATGAACTCTCCCGAACCGGCCCCAGTTCTCACAGATGAAGAGTTAGGGGAGTACATATCTGCTGATATAGATGCACATTCTCTTGATAATGTAATCCTGCGGGACAAAATCTCGTATTTTATCAATAATAGAGTGTCTTTCAATTATTCTAGTCTTCCACATTGGAATGCCATGTATACACTAGATAATGCACTACGGTCGTTACAACCACAAATAACGACCATTAATCATGTAAATCGAGTAGTCCCGTCCCAAGGAGTCTATTTTATAGTCCCACCACAGAATCGGGATGAAGAACCCATCATCTTCGGCAAAGTCGAGCATCATCAAGACCTTCCGCCACTCGAGCCAGAACCAGATACTGCCAGAATACAAGTTTATCGGTACACGGACAAGGCAAAGTACCTCATTCAAAAGATGGGTTACAACCTAAAAAGCAACAAAGGCCTTAACTACGGCAAAGGCCGGTGTCTTCCCCTCCGACTCCCAACTCCTAAAGGAAAGCCGCAGGACTACTATCATCGTACTCGATGGGGGTAGGCTATGTCACGCCGCCGGCTACTCCAGAGAGTTCGGAGGCAGAAGAAATGGAACACTCTCTTTCGTCCGAAGCATCAACTTGGGATTCCGATACCAGTATCAGCTCAGTCCTCCGGAAGGTGCTATCAGTCAACATGGTATCTGCACAATCTCAAGAGGATGAAGGCGATGACCAAACGCCAGAATTCTTTGAGGAAGAACCCTGGGCTCAAAGCCTAGGAGCACAATGGGAGTCTCATTTTGAATTACGCGAACCCCCTACCAAAGACGAGGTCGAACAAGTTGACCTTGGGGATGGATCTTCTTCCAAACCTATCTTCATCAGCAAGAGTATAAAGGGAGAAAATCGGGAGTCTTTGGTCCAATTGGTCAAAGAATATATCGACGTCTTCGCCTGGAGCTACGAAGATATGCCGGGACTTGTGTAAAACTCTTAAATTTCTACTATGATTTTTTTAATAAATATGGTATTGATTTTTGTACTTCGTATTTGTACGTCGCATACAAGTTTGCGTTTCGTAAATTTTTTGTCAAGTACGAATAAGTACGAAGTACATATTTTTATAAAATGTTTTAATTATATAGATGTAGAAAATATTTCAAAATAATAGATGATAAATATTTTATATTGTTTGAAGTTGTAAATGCGTCACGCCGAGGATTGTCAAACTTTATTTTTATTTAAGAAAGGCCATTTTATTTTATGGTACTAGTATAACTAGTAATTTAGAAAAACTGTGTTTTATGTAAGTATTATTTTTGCATGCGAGTGTATATATATTTGTATTTTTGAAATTAATTATTATCACTAATATATTATTTCAAAAAAAGTATATTAAATATGGGTTGATTTAATATGTAATTAATTATGGTGATTTAAGTTGGAGAAAATATATTAAGTTATTTAAACACAATTTAAATTAGAGGTAGAATCTATCTACATTGGATTATATTTGATTGAGTTACTTTTTAAATCAATTTGAATTAAATAGTAGAAAATCCAAGGAGAATTAAAACTCTTCTTAGTCCTTATCTAGATAAGACTTTTGTAAACCCCCTAATTTTTTAAAATAAATATTAATGGAATTTTTGGATTTTTAAATAACTATTTATTGACTTATTATATAATTTGTATTATTTTATATATTTAGTATAGTGCTCATTAGTGAATTTAGTATAAAAATATATAAAGCTATTTTTCCAGTACATTAAGGATCTAAATTATATTATACAATTTTTCTCAAAATTTTAGGATTTATTTCATAAATTTTATTACTTTTTACCTGTTACTTATATTGTACACTATTTACATAATATAGAATAAATGTCAAATTAGTATTAAATATTTCAGCTTGTATAAATGAGATTAGATGAAGGTTGTTTAAATAAATATTAACTCTATTTATTATCTATAGTAATTTTAAATAATGTTATAGATAATTTAGATAAATATAAACAATATTTTAAATAAATACTAATCCTACTTCTACTAGGAAAACATCTCTATCTATTTCCTATCCTAACAAAGCAAACTCCAATTTATTTAAATCAAATCCTATCTAATTTAGGAGATAAATCTGAAATAAATACCTATATAAACCCAATACATCCCCCTTCTATCAGCCATAATTCAAAATTATTTTTAGTCCAATAGAAAATCTAAAATTCGTTATTAGAATTCAATCCCGCTTTTTAGCAGCAAGAGCAACTTGGAACGACGATATCTCCTAGCTCCGAACTTCGTTTTGTCTCCAGTTTTTTAAAAGAAGCGTATCGAGGTAAGGTTTCCAAAAACATATTTTAATAGACAAAATTCGTTCTGTAGATTTCTGTAAAACCATTTGAGTATTAGATGTCCGAAAAACAAACGTATTTCGATATTTTCGTGATTTCTGGAGATTTCGGGCACGAAAATGCAATCCGTTTAGTTTTTCGGAAAGCTGATACGAAAATCTATACCATATTCTAATTTCAAAATTTATTAAACAAATCTAGTAGGTACAGTATTAATTATAATTAGATAATAAACTATTTTCAGCATCCGGAGATGTTTGTTTGGACCTTAGTTCCTCGGCAGCCGTTGTTCCACCTACTTTCCTGTCTGATCTTCGCTACCACAGTACTCAAGACTCAGGCAAGTATACTTTGCTAATTAACTATCATATTATTTATTTTTCGTATTATTTACTTTGTTTCATATTTGTTATTATTAATTGTTATAAACTGCGCGTTCAAGCCACACTTGGGTGCAAGCGACTTTATCAATCGTTTTCTTTACTTTATTTTTATTTGTTGCATGTCGACTTAGTTGTAGTGGACTACCCTCCTATTGTGAAATATTCTTATATCTCCGTTGGCCATGACACCTACACTACACGGTTTGAGACATTTTGCTAGGGGCATAACTTATTGACTGGCCATCTTTATTGTCGTGTGACGGATAGATCGTAACTGCTACGATTAAGGTATAGAGACTCGAACAGTTACAAAATTGGACAAGCCATGGGCATGACTTGGACAGTGGAGAACATTGGGGGAGGACAGTCGCTAGTGCGTATGGGAATCCAAACAGGTAAACCACAGTCTCCGGATGGAACTGTGGCGATTTATATTTACAGATGCCCTCTGACGTTTGGGAAGTTACGGACGGATACGGCTGACTGGATGCCAGTTACGTACATGTAGCGTAAATTCCACCCATGCGCATGAAAGTTGTCCTCTAAATTGCACAATAGATGGTTAGCATTCCCTTTTGCATATTGGTGTCTAGGAGAGTCTTGCATATTATTATTATTTTGACAGTTCATATTAGCTTGTTCTTCCTGTATCTTGCGACATCCCTCTGAGGACATGGTTATTCCCCAGGTGTGTGTTCATGTCTTCCGCAGGTATCCTAGTCGAGATCGTGGTCTTCTCCATTTATTCGAAGATAACGTGACTTGGTTCCTCCTTGCTACTTCCACTTAGTCCTTTTATATATCACGTACTTCTTCCTTTTTATTTTGGTTGGTAATAGATGTGTCTCCACCCAACATATTGTATCAAAACAATTCATTATATGATATCTTTTATTCCCTTATTTTGTGGATGAGATTAGTTAGTTATGGTTTACTACATTTTACAGCTTATGTATACATAAAAGGCCCCTGTACTTCATATGTATACAGCTGGCATGTCTACGTACTTAGTCCTACGTATTTTGGGACTGGGGCGTTACATGTTTTTGTGGTGGTCCATGCAGATCAAGTTTATCACTTCGGTTATGTTTTTGTACCGATGTGAGCCTGCATATAGGATTAGAGTCTAGAATCTCATCCATCTAGACATCCTTTCTTGACTTCAAATTTCGAACTCTCGTTCGACCTCCTTGATTTGCATCTTGCTTGACTCCTTCTATCGTAAATTCTTAGTTTCGTGCTTAGTGACAACTAGGATGATGACTACACTAGTATATGCTCATAAGTTAAACACATGGCTAGAAGGATTACATTGACAATTAGTATGCATTGAGGTCTTATTTGTGTATAAAAGTATTTATGTTTACTAAAAGTATGATCTTAAGAGTTAGTAAATTCTAAGTTGGGTAGTAGAGATAGATTTTATCTAGATACTACTAAAGGATTGATAAATTGAGAAAACAAAATGTTGATTTTTGTGAAATAGTTACAATTTATTTGAGTATGAAATCGATATAAGAAATAGCTTAAGATTTTTAAATTTAGTGGTACGATTTACAAGTTTATTTTTGAAGGATGATAGTAAAAATTTTGGTTTAAAATATATTGGAAGATATGAAATTGATTGAAGGAAAGTTCAAATTTATATTTGATGATTGATTGATAAGATTATTTTGAGTTTAAACTTGGATTGATAACATTAAAAACTTAATGAACAATTTATTGGTGTTATGATAAAGGTTAATTTGAGACTGTTGGAAGGTATTCACGAAAGGACCGATAAATCGTATATGATGGAGAAAACAAAATTTTATTTGAAGGTTTTAGAAATACTTATGATATATGGGGATGTGAAAGAGAAAAAAAAATATCTTAAGTTTTTCGTGTCATGTGATTTAAAAATAAAGTTATTTAGATTTTGAGTTTAAGGTTTCGATTTGTGTATTAAATGTGGGTAAAAAAATGAGGTTAGGAAAGGTATTGATAATAATCTAAAGGGATACCTCGAGATTTATTGAAGGAATTAAAATTTTAAAGTATGATTATACTTGGCGACATAAAATAATTTTTGGTAAATTTGAGAATCCCATTGAGAATTGTTAAGGAAGCTTGAAAAATTAGAAGATTAGACTTGTATTGATAAGAAACCAAGATAGACATGGGGTCACCTTAATGAGATGGAAGTATACCCCATTAATTGCCATATCATCCATGATCATTGCACATACACAAGTGAAGTTAGTTATCTACCAAACCATGTGATTATATCTCAATTTTGACTTACTCGACCTTTCCCCAAATCTAGATCTTTTATTGTGACCTTCTAACCATTTGAAATTTGAGAAATAAAGTAATCGTTCCTTGACTGTATCCACCTAGGAGACTATTTTCTCTCTGAAAACTGTATTCCTAAATTATTTTAGTAGATTGCTTAATTATTTTTATTTCATGCTTCAACTTGATCTACTTTAATGTCTGTGCATTAATTGTCACTTTATGAACTTTCACATTCTATTTTAGATCTTTTTGTGTCCTTTACCGTGACTTTGATATTTGGAGTATAATACTAGATGTTACCTTCCAACAAATTTTATATGTAACACCTAGACGAGCTCACCTTCATGTAGATATATCGCGTGCCACTAAAACACGTCTTCTTGTACTCTATTTTCATGATATGACTTTTGGGCCAAAAAGACTAAACTGTAACCTTTACCATGATACCGATATATTTTTCGACCAAGGATAGGGATTCAACATCGACTCAATTCTTTCGATCCGATATGTGATTTTGTTCTACTTAATTCCTTAAATGCTTAACTTTGTGCTTTATCTTGATTTCTTGACCCATTGTCCCATCACACTACTAGTTTAACTCTTGTAAGTTGGGTAGAATACCTTATGACCTAACAAACCTTTGTCCTTGTGACCCATATTGATAAGTTTACTTAGACTATAGAATTCAGAGGACACCTAACTTATCTAGTCAACCAAGCCATAGATAAGAAAACACTAGGACGACTGCATAAGCCCAAACTTCGGGCAAGACTTAGATTTTAATGGATCTTCGACTATTTAATTTCCTTCCTTAGTATTCCTTACTTATATTTTGACTATCTTATGATGCTAATTTAGCCTTAGTTTTGCAAGCTTATTCTTTTATCGAGCTTGTTCACGACATATGTGTTATTGGGGACGCCTACTAATACATTGTTTAATCAGAACCGGTGCATGATGGTTTGATCAACCTAGTGCACTTTGGTTCGCTTTTTATATATTGTTCGACGTGGATGGAGACGTAGTTAAACTTGGCCTTTAGAATTCCATCCGCGACTGCCTTGGCAATTCTT
Source organism: Iris pallida (assembly GCA_029216955.1). Classification (NCBI taxonomy): domain Eukaryota; kingdom Viridiplantae; phylum Streptophyta; class Magnoliopsida; order Asparagales; family Iridaceae; genus Iris; species Iris pallida. The sequence goes on from JANAVB010032820.1 coordinate 3,500,588, forward strand.
TTCGAAAATTTTCAATCGTCTTTGAACCACTTATTCGTATTCGATAATATCTTCTTCGAACTCTTTATTATTTTCGTCTGTCGCCTATATTAGAAAGACAAACACTCGTACTTGATATCCCCTTAGTTGTCCACCATCTATTGCCAAGATAGTTAACCACTGACCAACCAATGTGACTATATCCCCGTCTTGAGTTACCTTTTTTCCTCTACCCTAGATTCATTATCGCAATCTTCTAATCGTTCTTAAAACTTGAAAATGATTCAAATCATTTCCTTAACCATACCTTAAACCTAGACGACTATATTCGCTCAAGAAACCAACTCTCCTAAATGTATAAATTATTCTCTTTAACCTAGTCAATTCCTTTCTATTCTCTAATTCGTGTTATCATAATTTTATTACCTTAACTAGCAACCCTTCTTCAATTCCATAACCATGATGTATTTTTGCAGATATCAAAATCACGATCTCCTAATGCATGGTTGTGTCGAGCGTCGTTTCTTCGCCTCATCCAAAAATTTAATCGTATTTCGGTATTGATGAACTCTTTCTATCTTCCCTACCCTAGCTATTCCTAAATTTCGAGGACAAAATTCTTGTAAGTTGGGTAGGATGTAAAACTCTTAAATTTCTACTACGATTTTTTTAATAAATATGGTATTGATTTTTGTACTTCGTATTTGTACGTCGCGTACGAGTTTGCGTTTTGTAAATTTCTCGTCAAGTACGAATAAGTACAAAGTACATATTTTTATAAAATGTTTTAATTATATAGATGTAGAAAATATTTCAAAATAATAGATGATAAATATTTTATATTGCTTGAAGTTGTAAATGCGTCGCGCCGAGGATTGCCAAACTTTATTTTTATTTAAGAAAGGCAATTTTATTTTATGGTACTAGTATAACTAGTAATTTAGAAAAACTGTGTTTTATGTAAGTATTATTTTTGCATGCGAGTGTATATATATTTGTATTTTCAAAATTAATTATTATCACTAATATATTATTTCAAAAAAAAAGTATATTAAATATGGGTTGATTTAATATGTAATTAATTATGGTGATTTAAGTTGGAGAAAATATATTAAGTTATTTAAATACAGTTTAAATTAGAGGTAGAATCTATCTACATTGGATTATATTTGATTGAGTTACTTTTTAAATCAATTTGAATTAAATAGTGGAAAATCCAAGGAGAATTAAAACTCTTTTTAGTCCTTATCTAGATAAGACTTTTGTAAACCCCCTAATTTTTAAAAATAAATATTTATGGAATTTTTAGATTTTTAAATAACTATTTATTGACTTATTATATAATTTGTATTATTATATATATTTAGTATAGTGCTCATTACTGAATTTAGTATAAAAATATATAAAGCTATTTTTCTAGTACATTAAGGATCTAAATTATATTATACAATTTTTCTCAAAATTTTAGGATTTATTTCATAAATTTTATTACTTTTTAGATGTTACTTATATTGTACACTATTTACATAATATAGAATAAATGTCAAATTAGTATTAAATATTTCAGCTTGTATAAATGAGATTAAATGAAGGTTGTTGAAATAAATATTAACTCTATTTATTATCTATAGTAATTTTAAAAAATGTTATAGATAATTTAGATAAATATAAACAATATTTTAAATAAATACTAATCCTACTTCTACTAGGAAAACATCTCTATCTATTTCCTATCCTAACAAAGCAAACTCCAATTTATTTAAATCAAATCCTATCTAATTTAGGAGATAAATCTAAAATAAATACCTATATAAATCCAATACATCCCCCGTCTATCAGCCATAATTCAAAATTATTTTTAGTCCAATAGAAACTCTAAAATTCGTCATTAGAAGTCAATCCCGCTTTTTAGCAGCAAAAGCAACTTGGAACGACGATATCTCCTAGCTCCGAACTTCGTTTCGCCTCTAGTTTTTTTTAAAAGAAGCGTATCGAGGTAAGATTTCCAAAAATATATTTTAATAGATAAAATTCGTTTAGTAGATTTCTGTAAAACTATTTGAGTATTAGATGTCCGAAAAACAAACGTATTTCGATATTTTCGTGATTTCGGGAGATTTTGGGCACGAAAATGCAATCCGTTTAGTTTTTCGAAAAGCTGATACGAAAATTTATAACATATCCTAATTTCAAAATTTATTAAACAAATCTAGTAGGTATAGTATTAATTATAATTAGATAATAGACTATTTTTAGCATCCGGAGATGTTTGTTTGGACCTTAGTTCCTCGGCAACCGTTGTTCCACCTACTTTCTTGTCTGATCTTCGCTACCACAGTACTCAAGACTCAGGCAAGTATACCTTGCTAATTAACTGTCATGTTATTTATTTTTCGTATTATTTACTTTGTTTCATATTTGTTATTATTAATTGTTATAAACTGCGCGTCCAAGCCACACTTGGGTACAAGCGACTTTATCAGTCATTTTTTTGCTTTATTTTTATTTGTTGCATGTCGACTTAGTTTAGTAGACTACCCTCCTATTGTGGAATATTCTTATATCTCCGTTGGCCATGACACCTACACTACACGGTTTGAGATATTTTGCTAGGGGCATGACTTATTGACTGGCCATCTTTATTGTCGTGTGACGGATAGATCGTAACTGCTACGATTAAGGTATAGAGACTCGAGCAGTTACAAAACTGGACGAGCCATGGGCATGAATTGGACAGTGGGGAACATTGGGGGACGACAGTCGCTAGTGCGTATGGGAATCCAAACAGGTAAACCACAGTCTTCGGATGGAACTGTGGCGATTTATATTTGGAGATGCCCTCTGACGTTTTGGACGTTACGGACGGATACGGATGACTGGATGCCAGTTACGTACATGTAGCCTAAATCCCACCCATGCGCATGAAAGTTGTCCTTTAAATTGCACAATAGATGGTTAGCATTCCCTTTTGCATATTGGTGTCTAGGAGAGTCTTGCATATTATTATTATTTTGACAGTTCATATTAGCTTGTTCTTCATATATCTTGCTACGTCCCTCTGAGGACCTGGTTATTCCCCAGGTGTGTGTTCATGTCTTCCGTAGATATCCTAGTTGGGATCGTGGTCTTCTCCATTTATTCGAAGATAACGTGACTTGGTTCCTCCTTGCTACTTCCACTTAGTCCTTTTATATATCATGTACTTCTTCTTTTTTATTTTGGTTGGTAGTGGATGTGTCTCCACCCAATATATTATATTAGAATAATTCATTATATGATATCTTTTATTCCCTTATTTTGTGGATGAGATTAGTTAGTTGTAGTTTACTGCATTTTACAGCTTATGTATACATACAAGGCCCCTGTACTTCGTATGTATACAGCTGGCATGTCTACGTACTTAGTCCTATACATTTTGGGACTGGGGCGTTACAGCTTGATCCCCAGATCGCAATGCATAAACTTAACATCTTGCATGATGCTAAGCCTGTAAAGCAACAACAACGACGTTTTCGTCCTGACATTATGAACGCTATCGATCAGGAGGTGGACAAACTCCTAAGCAGCGGGTTCATCCGTGAAGAGCAACATCCAGATTGGGTGGCCAATGTCGTTCCTGTCACCAAGAAGAATGGGAAGATACGAGCCTGCATCGACTTCAGGGATCTCAATACTGCTTGCCCGAAGGACGAATTCCCGTTTCCAATCACTGACTGATGATCGACAATACATGTGGCTTCGAACGTATGTCTTTCATAGATGGATATTCGGGTTACAACCAGATCAAAATGTTTCCCGATGACGCAAAACACACGTCATTTAGGACTCCGAAGGGGGTTTTCTGCTACACAGTGATGCCCTTTGGCTTGAAGAACGCCGGTGCTACATACCAAAGAGCTATGAGTACCATCTTCCGTCAACATCTGCACAAAACAGTTGAATGCTATGTTGATGACATCGCAGTCAAGAGCTGTCTCAAAGGTGATCACCTACAAGACCTAAAGACAGTCTTCGATCTCATGCGAGCGCATCAACTCAAGATGAACCCCGTTAAATCCTTCCTTGGGGTTTCTAGCAAAAAGTTCTTGGGCTTCATTATCACGGCGAACGGCATTCATGTCGATCCCGAGAAAACCAAAGCCATCCTTGACATGGACCCTCCGAAGAACCTCCGACAACTTGGAGGCCTGCAGGGGAGTCTGGCATACATCCGAAGGTTTATAGCGAACCTTTTCGGATAATGCCAACTCTTCACCCAGCTCATGAAGAAGGGAGTCTCCTACGTCTGGACAGAAGAATGTCAAAAAGCTTTCGACGATATCAAAGCTTACCTGACGAGCCCGCCAGTCCTGGTGGCACCCGTCGCAGGCAAACAATTTCTCCTCTACGTCCGTACCATGGATCATTCCTTCGGTGCTTTGTTGGCTCAGAACAACGATGCAGGCTACGAGCAAGCTATCTACTACCTTAGTCGAACGATGATCGGGGCCGAACACCGGTACAACCCCGTTGAAAAGGAGTGTTTGGCTTTGGTGTTCGCCATCCAGAAGACTCGCCATTATGTTTTGGGCCAGACAATTCATGTCATCTCCCGAGTCAATTCGCTCAAGGTTCTCATGACGAAGCCGGGATCTTTGAACTCCCGACTAGCTACATGGGCAATCATGTTGACGCCGTACGACATGGTGTTCGTTCCACAAAAAGCCGTCAAGGGTCAAGCACTAGCCGACTTTTTAGCCGTGCACCCCATCCCGGAGTCCTCCAGACTCTATGAAGACATCCCGGATGAGGTCCAAGAATCAAACGTCACCGAAGAAAACTACGTCTGGCGGGTGTTTTTCGATGGCGCTTCAAGAGAAGGCCCCAAAGGCTAAATCATCGCCGGAGTAGGGGTGGTCTTAGTCTCCCCCGATCAGCTGGTCATCCAGCGTGCTTACTCCCTTTCGAAGCCGTGCTCCAACAATGTTGCCGAGTACAACGCTCTCATTATGGGACTCCAGCTGGCGCAACAGCTGGGGTGGATCATCTGGAAGCTTACGGCGACTCAAAACTCGTCGTTAATCAAATTCGAGGACAGTACGAAGTTCGCCATGAAGATCTGGTTCCTTACCATAAAGATGCATTGAATATTATTTCAACCTTCACCAAGATCTTCATAGAACACGTACCTCGGTTACGAAACCTGGAGGCTGACGCTCTGGCCGGCCTCACAGCTTCATTAGCAGCACCCCTCGGGACTCAACACTACGTCACGGTAGTTGGACGAGACTTGGTCTGTCCCAAAAACAACCTATACACACAAATGGCCTATGCCATGATGACAAGTGTCGGTGTTAATGTTCGAGACTGGAGGTTCCCATTCATCGACTTCGCTGTCTATGGAATTCTCCCAGAAGACCCGAAAGAAGCCGTCTCGGTCAGAAGGCATTCCCTTCAGTTTTATTATGATACAGCTACTAAAATGCTATACCGACGTTCCTTCGATAGACTTCTCCTTCGATGTCTATCCAACGAAGAAGCGGCCGAAGCCCTTCGGGAAGCTCATGATAGGACTTGTGGGGCTCATCAACCTAGCCCTAAGTTGCAGGATCGACTGTAACGTATGGGTTACTACTGGCCAACCATGGCAGCCGACGCTGTCGACTATGCTAAAAAGTGCCATGCTTGCCAACTTCACGCCGACTTTATCCATACACCATCGGAACCACTACATCCTACGGTCGCCTCCTGGCCCTTTGAAGCTTGGGCATGGACATTGTAGGACCTATTACCCCTCCTTCATCGAGGGGACACCGCTTCATCCTAGCCATCACCGACTACTTCTCCAAATGAGCAGAAGCAGTTCCACTGACGGAAGTGAAAAGCTCTAGGGTGATCAGCTTCATCAAGCATCATGTCATATACCGTTTTAGGGTACCCCGCAGGATCAACCACGACAATGGTCCGCAGTTCATCAGCCATGTTTTCAGCAGATTCTGTGACAAGAACCGCATTCAGAACGTGGCATCAACCGCCTACAATCCGGCAGCAAACAGATTGGCCGAGGCTTTTAACAAGACTATCGTCAAGCTACTCAAAAAGGTCATGTCATCCAACAAACGCGACTGGAACAAAAAGCTCGATAAATGTCTTTGGGCCTACCGTATAACGGTACGGACTCCGACGGGCAACATCCCGTTCTCCTTAGTCTACGGGAGCGAAATGGTACTGCCTCTCGAGATTCAGATACCCTCACTCTATGTAGCGATCACAAATCAATTGACAGAAGAAGACAATCAACGCCGCCGTCTGCAAGAATTGGAGGCACTTGACAAAAAATGTCGCCTAGCTCAGCAGCGCATTGAACTTTATCAAGCCCGTATATCACGGTATTTCAACAAAAAGGTCAAGCAGAGGACTTTCCAAGTTGGCGACCTGGTCCTAGCAGTCAGGAGGCCGATGGTGTTGACTCACAAAACACCCGGAAAGTTTGAGCCCAAGTGGGAGGGACCTTTCATTATAGAGACGGTATACTCAAACGGTACTTACCGCCACGCTCGACCGAATGGGGACTTGTTCATGATGTCCATCAATGGCAAGTTCCTTAAGAAGTACTACTCATGACATCTTTCAAACATGTACTTCCATCTCTACCCAACAAGAGAGTCAGTGGGCCTGATCATCAGAGCTCACCTATACCTCCCCTTCACAAAATCTTATGCTTTCGGAACCCAGTTGTTCCATGGCATTCTATCTCCAGTAGAAGAACAACCACGTCCACATTACCTCTGAGTTGCTCCTCTATGCCATGCAAAGCAGAATCTTACACTACATAAGATTGTGCTACTTATCATGTTTACCACGTCCACATTACCTCTGAGTAAACATCCCGTACAAATAATCCCCGCGTTGTCGTACATCGATCGCAGAACTTCTATGTCCATATTACCTCTAAGTAGTTCCGCGTATCCCCCCAGAGTCACTCCTACCACGTCCATAACACCTCTAAGTAGGAAGACTTCATCATTTGAACCCCATATTTGCCACGTCCATATTACCTCTGAGCAAATATGTCGGTTTTCTCAAACTTATTATCTGTACCTAAAAACCAAGGTACGCAAAAGATAATAGGTCCACACAAATCACTATTTCATGACAGCAAAAATAAACACACCACAAAATTTTTATTTTTTATTTAAAAGTAAAGGATTACATCCCCAGCAGAAGTTGCAAAATAACAAAAAAAGAGACTATATTTCCTAAGCATCACTGGGATTGGCAGAAAGCTCTTCAATCCGATGCTTCAAGTTTTTTGCCTGAGTCTCTGCGGTCGCCAAGACCCGACGTTCGGCTTCTTGACGCATCACCTCTACAGCTTCAGGGGCAGTATCATTCTCATACTTCTCGTCTAGCTGTTGCCGCTGGTGGGTCAGAGAAAGAATCTGGCGGGTAAAAACTGCTTCCTCCTCCTTAGATGCTACATGTTTAGCCTGGACTCGCTCAGCATCTAACAAGAGTTGGGCTCGCTGGTCTTCAAGGAGGCGGATCTTGGCGGTGACCTCCGCTATGCTAGCTTCCAACGAAGCCCACAACTCCACCTTTTCCTACGTGGATTGAGATAGCCTCTCCACCGCAGCCTCAGCTTCGGCCACCTCGCGATCCCAGACAGCCACCGTGGCCTGATACGACGACTCGACTGCAGCTATCAATTTCTCCTTTTCTGCTTCTATCAGAGCAGAAAAATTATTTCGCCGGATACTCTGAAGCTCGGAAAGAAGCTGGTCGAGCTCGACCACCGATGCCTCCAGATTCTCGGCCATATGATCGTGGCCACGGTGTGAATGTATCAAACCAATGGAAGGGAGTGCCATGGCTTTTGCCGTCGTGAAACTCCCGTTCATATTCAGCACCGTTGATACGCCCTTCTGCAGCATCTTGTACACTGCTTCAACAACAAACTATACATACTCGTCCGTGTCTACCAACACTTGAGGCGTCATAGTAGGATTTGTAGGAGCTGCGATGAGGGATGATGGACCTGAAAAAGATCCACCGACTTCAATCTGCGAGGCTGAAACCTCGACATCAAAGAACTCTCCCTCGACGGGGAATTGAACTTCGTCACTAGCCCGAGGTGCCAAGTGGAAGGAAGGAGCCGGATGGGGCGTCGATACTGTCCCCCAAGTGGAAAGGACAGGAGGAGTGTCCTCCGTAACAGGGCCCTTGCCCTTATCTGAGCCAATGACAGATGGTCCCCCGACATTCGGGATATTATCCTCGTCCGGGGCAGGGCGGCTCTCCCTTTCGTTCGAAGCGACGAGGTCCGCCCCTGACAATTCAACCTCCCTCAGTGCCGGGCTCGAAAAATGAATCTCATCACCCGCATCAACTCTTCCTACAGGGACGGGTGTAGGGCTCGACAGTGACGTCGACCCTACCATGTCAACCCCCACTTCCGGGGCAGGGGTAGGGCTGGGCCACGAGGCCTCATGTGCGACCAGCACCTCGGAACTACAACCATAAAGAAGCCCAGCCGGCAAATCCTTGTCAGAGACGTCTCCGCTAGAGACGATCTCTCTGGCAGCTTGACCAACATCTTCTTGCGAGCCATCGTCAGAAGAAGACGAGCTCCATACTTCCTCCTCGTTTGGAAGGACTTTTTCCTCAATTTCCTTTGAGGCCTCGATGCTTTCAGGTACCCCCTAACAGTCGGGTCTACTCCCGGTCGAGGCTGTATGCCGTCCTCTTGATAGACCGACCTAGAGACCTCAGCAACCTGATACGCTAATACATCTTCGGCCTCTCTTCCAACATAATCTGGAGACACTGAAATCTCCACAGAAGAGACGTCATCAGCACTCCCTTCCCAGAGAGATGCTATAATCGGAGGAATGCGCTCGTCGGAAGAGCTCGCCACCTCTTTCGGCCTACTAATACTCGGTTTCAAAATCCGAGATTTCTTCTTCGGCACCTTCCAAAAGAGAAAGGAGGACATAAGTTACATAAATCAAAGAATAAATCAGACTATGTAGGACGTCTTTACCTCGGCGGGAGCTGATTCCGTTGGTACTACAGGTGGCACCCCCGGAGCTCCCACCTTTGGAGTCGTCGCTTTTCTCGGTCTTTTTGGCGCAGACGAACCAACCTCCGCGTCGCCTCGCCTCTTTCCAGCTGGGAGCTCGTCTTGAGTATCCCCCATTGATGCTGCAGCAGCATCCCGATAACCTGCAACTTCTGGTGGATAATATGACTGGGCTACCGCCAGCATGTTTTTTGTTGCCTCTAGCTGGGTGCCAACAATGAAACTAGTCTCCCTGTCATAATCTGGGGATACGGTGTTCATGGCGCAATACAGCTTTACAGCCGAATAAAAGATTTGCGGCCGAGGGTTGTGACCTGGAGTAGTGAAACGAACTCGAGTGCATCCGACGTTGTAATATTGCCAACCCCGAGCCCCATCCAGTAAACTCTCGATGAACCCCAGACTATTACTGGGGTTCCTTAACATCAGCTGGGTGTAACCAAACTGGCGCACAAACTGGCTCGGTAAATACGGCTCCAGATAGCACTTATTTTTGTTGCGGTAGACCAAATGGGACGGTCGAACACTCTGTAACCAGCGAAACCCCCATGTCGGCAAGGCGATTGCATCTTTACCGGAGTCTTCCAGTTCTTGGTCAGTCTCGAAGTCTGTGAAGACAAGACTGACCTTGGAGATCCCCCACCCTTGAAGATAAGACAAAACCTTCCTACAGACAGGGACACCGGTGTGCAACCACTTCCTCTTGTAGAAGCGACGGATAAAGGCGTCATCTTCAACATAATCCTCTTCAGGGCCTGGGCTCATCACATTTGTATGATGCAGAATCAACCATCCCATCAAATAATGGAATGGTAGCTCAGCTCGGGGAAAGTTGTCTTTCTTACCCCTCCCGTGGACCACATCGTCGGCAAAATCTCTCAAACCCCGCAACAGGTTACACACCATCGCGGAAAGGAGTGCCAGAGGACGACCAAAAACCAATTTTATCGCTGGCAAAATGAGGTTCCTTCTTACTCTCTCTACGAAACCAGATCCGCCCGAGAACACGTAGTCCCGGAGCCATATCATCAAGTATGCAGTCAATACTGCCTTAGAAGACATCCGGTGCACGCAATGCTAGAAACAACTATATACGTCATCACCACTCTCGTTTGAACGAGGAGTCTTCTCGCTTAATCGGCTCATGTCGGAGGTCACCTCCGTGTGACTCAGTCCCTACAGAGTCACAAACCGAATCTTGGAAGGATCCGTCAGATCCTGCTTGAAGATATAATCCCTCCAAGCAGTCTCATGGGACTGTGACCCACCCTTCTCCCTTTGTTACAGCAGAAAATGGTGGCTCACCACTTTCTTGAAAACAGTTACCATTTCTAGGTCCTTGTCTTTTAGAACTTGTCAGAAAATATTCCTCATATGGCTCCGAGCCCCAGAGAAGCTTGGATACCTCATACATCTCATGTCGGGGGGAACATCACTATAAATGCTCCCAGGGCGCAAAGTTCGGCAATGGTACGAGGTCCCGGCTCGCGAGGAGGCCAAGGTATCTCTTTGATTCGAAGTAACATCAATACGAAGGGTACCCCCCACTGCCCCTCCTTGAGAAGGAGTAAGTTTCCATGGCATCCTCCTTTTGGAGGCCAAACGATAGCAAGCCGTCAGTGGCAATTGACGCTCAGACTGCCGTATGTACAGGGCCACGCCCTTCGCTGTGAAGAACCAGTCTTCCTTGATCTTCAGTATCTTCGCCTCAGTGGAGATCAAGCGGTCACCAAACATGAAGGCCGATATTAAGAAAGTCATATTCTCGGATTCAGCAGATTTCAGTTTGCCGCTCTCCATCATACTTTGGAGAAAAACAGACGACTGATCCCGGATTTGCAACATCCTCTCGGAAGGCTGATCCAGCATGATAGCAGCCTTCACTGGGTTAATAACTTCCTCGTTGAAGTCAACCCCCACTTGTCAAAGCGAAGCATCCAGAAGGACTTCGTTTAGCAAGGGGATAGTCATTGACACTGACACAGCAAAAACAAAAGACAGGCAGCAAGAAAAAATTTAGAGACTTCAAAGACAAAACATTTGGGGCGCATCAAAAGCTTCGGCGCATAATCAGGCCCCAAGCCCATGCGCATCAGCAGTGAAGATTCGGCGCATAATCAGGGCCCAAGCCAATGCGCATCAGGAGTGAAGCTTCGGCACATAATCAGGGCCTAAACCCATGCGCGTCAGCAGTGAAGCTTCGGCACATAATTAGGGCCAAAGCCCGTGCGCGTCAGTAGTAAAGCTTCGGCGCATAATCAGGGCCTAAGCCCATGCGCGTCAGCGACGAAGCCTCGGCGCATAATCAGGGCCTAAACCCATACGCATCGGCGGAAGAACCTAAGCCCATCATCAGGACAGAAGTCCATGCGCGTCGGCAACAAGGAGTTAGGGCACAACAACAGGATACAACTCATCCCTATGCCCCAAACTCGTCTAAAAAGGTTGGGAACTACAAAGTCAGAAGACACCCACCCGTCACCGTTGGTCGAACGTCGGCAGGAGTCACAGTGACGACAGGAGCGTCCTCCTCATCAAACTCCATCGGCTCCTTACCCCCGCCTTGTCCTCGGTCAGCACCACCGCGGGGAGTTTTGGGAGCCATTCCTTGAAAAGGACTAAAGGTTCTTAAAGAAGAAGGAGAAAAGAACTCTAAAGAAGAAGAAAGCTTTGGCAGAAAGTAGAAGACTCTCTCTCTCTACCAGATGCCTATTTATAGGCTTGGGTGACGTCAGCCGCCGCTTAGGGTTCTACGAAGTGATAATTACGGATAAACCAAAAGATCATCATTAATCATTCCATTTATTCCAAAGCGTTATCATTTGGCATGTAAAAGTGAGAGGAGCATGCACCTCATCACAGATGCGCGGAGCAATCATGCACCCCGAACAGTTATGCGCCCTAGTGAAGACACCACCATGCTTCTTATTCAAAGTAATCCAAAACTTGACGAAAAGTTTTGAAAACTTTGAAGGGGGTCTTGTAGAAGCATAGAATTTTAGGCGCATCCAAAGGCCAGAATTCCTATGCACCTAACATTACATGCGCTAGGGAGCTCAGATGAAGTACTTGGCATAGCAGATAGCAAAAGTATAGACATCAAAAGAAGATTTTTATTTCATATAAAAGTCTATTACATGTGTAAAAAAGGCTTTACAAAGGAGAATTTCTACAAAAAAGAAAGATCCTAAGACTACAGCCAGGCGCAGCAAGGGCCATGTGCCCCATGCCAGGCTCATCCTCTGTCAGGCGCGTCTCTTCAGCGTCTCAGTTAGGTGCATCTCTTCAGCGTCTCAGTTAGGCGCATCATGAAGTCTCAGCATATTCGTTCCACTTCGATCTGATCAAGTGCTTCGGCTAAAGGAGCAGCTTTGGGCAGAACCAGAGTGGGCAGCCAACCCCACTCTAGTAGGAGGAAGAGTTCTCCAAAGCTAAAGGATGAGGAGAGCACCGCAATTCCGATCTGTGGCTCTTCCGGCATAACGGAGACGGGGCTCGAGCATCCCGATCTTTGGATGCAACTGGCATCTTCGGCCTGCCTCAGAACCTCGCAATTCCGACTTTTGGATGTAACAGTCACCTTCAAGTGCGTGAACGAAGACAACTCGTCGCATCTTAACCCTCAGGAGCATCTTGTCAACAGAATGTACTCGAGCAAATAAGTTCATTCGGGAAGACGTGAGAGAACGAGAAGCAAACTTTCTCATTGCTGCTATTTATATGCCGGGCAAATTAAACCCATACGCCAAGTGGCGGGCTCTCCGAATCCCGTGAAATAAATTTTCATTTATGGTGATGAACCTGACCCTTCGAATTCGGCCAAGTCAAAATGGCAATTTAAAGCACTTGAAGAACTCAGCAGACGGACCAATAAAGACGCGTCATGCAAACGGATGTGCCGGTCAGATATCGCACATCGTACAGACGTGCCCGTCAGCACCAAGCGCCCCGTATGGATGTGTCCAACAGAGCATAGATCTATACGTCCTAATCAACATGGACCCATGCGCCCAGTGGGGTACAAATCGACGCATCACCCCATCAAGCAGTTAATGCCAAAGTGACAGAGTTGGCAGCACGTCCCCCGAGAACTGAACAGTTGACAGCTTTTGCAGAACATGAAGTATCGCTGACGTCAGCATCATCATTACTTTCTTCCGACGGTTACAACCCACGTGGCCGACCAACCACTCGCATGCGCCTCAGCAGCCATGCGCCCGAAGACTCGCATGCGCCTCAAAAGTCGTGCACCCAGACTAGTTCGTAACTCCTAAAGGTTGCGAGCCAAAGTCTTCTCATGTGCCCAATCCCAGGCGCATCCTATCAGATTACCCTCCACCAAATCCGAGATCTTTGAGCTACGGACATGCTCCACGTGTCCTTTTACTCAATTCAGCCTATGAAAGGGTGCTAATTGTAATGACCCGCTCCACCCTAGCGGAACGCCGATTCAAACGGCAAGTGTAACGACTCAAACGAGCCGTCGACTCGAAGAGTTGGTATCGACCCGATGAAGAATCGATGCAAGACTTACATTTGCCCGTCAAAGATGAATCCAGACATAGACTTTCAAAGGTGCGTTCGGAGTATCGCTCGGCCGATGCGAACATCGCTAAGGTGGTTGGCTCCGATGAACCCGTCTTTGCTTAGCCTGGACACATAACAATACGGACACTATAGCTAGAATTGCTAGGAGATAACACCGCACATGTTAATAAATGACTCAACGCACCTAGCTAAGAGAATAATCCCACCTTGCATGCTTGTATAGAATATGGAAAGGAACATGGAAAATATGAGAACTCTAGCACCGCGCTCCACGCTCGTGCTAAGGCACAAGCTTACGTTCAAGTTTCCTATGCATTCAACAATGAAACAATGAATGGATTACAACAATGAAACGGGAAGACTATCGACATAGTCGTTCCGAGTAGAGTATAGCAACATTGAAAGGCCACGGGACCGATGGGTCGCCAAGGCGACTCCCGTACAGGGAGTTACAAAATGTATAAATGAATGAATGAATGAATACGTGAATGAATGAATCGATGAACAAACAGACAAGTGAAAGAAAGAAAAGAAAGAATAAAGATAAGATAAGAAAGAAAGGAATGGTTAGCGACAGGTGTGACGGGCACATGCAACGGGGCTCGCTACCCGTGCTGCACGGACGCCAACCTGGTCGATAACGCAATATGGCTAAGGGTTAGCCTACGGCTCGGTGACAGCCGTTAAGTTAAATGACAAAGAAAACGAACTGGTCGCGGACAATCCATTAGTATACAGGAGGTGGGAGATATAAGGGATTTCCAGAGGCACAGTCAAAGTGTGAAGGACGTGCCGGTCCGGACGGAAATCAAAAGATGGCTTACGGGCTGCCTGAGTGCGGGCTTGGCCACCAGGGGACGTAAGGCCGGGTATTTCAAAAGACTATCAGGGTGTACCAAGCCGCACGCCATGATAGGTGAGGAAATTACCAAGGGGAAGACATGTCCAAATTGGCTTGTGATGCCAGCGACCGATGCATATAGATTAAGTGGGCTTTGCTGGTGGCAATCCACGTGCAAGTCCTTGCATTGAAATCAAAGTAGTCTAAGTTAATCTGAACAAAGCACCTTCTGAACGGCTTAAAATGTATCACACCAAATGATAATGAATACTTCGTACAATGAATTAGAGAACACACCTACTACGCGCTAGAAACCGAGGCAGGGACACGCCCTTGATATTGAAAGTTTACATGAGGCACGTTATGTTATTACATATGAATTGTTGACTAACTTGATTTGCTTTGGACAGGGAAGGCCGGACGGTAAGTATGGGTAGGTCGTGCATGTATTTCCATGCGACACTTGAATTTGGCAATACGGGATAGGTTATGACATATGCCATGAAATTGATCCTAAGGCAAGATTAGAAAGACAATAAATGATAGAGATGCACAAAAGTAAATAGGACATGTTTAGTAATGATAGCATTGTGGGAGAACTAGCCTCCCCACCAGTGCATAACAATGTACTGATAACCCCACAGTCTGCTTGCAGGATGCAGGAGACGCCAGCGGGTGCGGAGCTTCCATCGAACGTGCTAAGACGCGGAGGTATCTCTGGAGCCTTGGAGCGTTGCAAGGAGCTGAAGCACCATATACAGGACATAATGTATCGGAACATCGCCATGAATCATTCCATGTTGTAAGCCACTTGGCACGCCTTTTATGTTTCAGAGAGAGAGAGAGCTTGAGCGATTTGTAATATCGGCCTAGCGCCGCTTGTAAACTTCTTGAAAATCAATAAAGAGTTTGAATTCACTTCAATTTTGTGTTCGTTTACTTTCCGCTGCAAATGGGAACACTCTGTGCGACTCTGTGGCCTAGCTCAAATCGGCCATTTCTAGACTTGGCCTTGCACGGGCGCAACCTAGGCCCGTGCGGCATCATGCCTTAGCGAGGACGATCGCTCCTGCGGGAGCGAGGCATGACAGATTGGTATCAGAGCACGGCTTCACGTCCTTGGACTTCATTTCAATTTTCTCAGTTTTGAAAGCTCGGTTGGAAACAAAGAAGAGTACGCTCTCTCTCATTGTGCCTTGGGATGTTCTATACAATAAGTCTAATATTTTCAAAAGCTCGTACAAGTACTCGGTTGAATGGATCGATAGGCGAAGGCCTTTGTGCCGAACCACGACGTACTTGAGTTGGAAGGAATCGATGCTAAGAGTTAGAAAACGCAGTGCATGCTTGAATGAGCTTACGCTGACAGCAAACGAGTACACGAGACCAAAGTATAGTTCGAACGGGATGGTTATGCATGCAGCCTTTTGGCTAAGTGGTGCAGAGTATCGCGCACCTAGACCTTCTGGTGCAAACGAGTTACGAGTGAGATCGATTATCGCTCGAACGAGAATAAGTGAGCATGCGAACTCGAATATAGTCCGCATGGGATAGCTATGCACACGACCTTTTGGCTAAGTTGTGCCGCGTGTCGCGCACCTCGACTTCTGGTGCAATCGAGTTGCGAGCGATACCAAGTACCGCTCGGTCGGGAACGAAGATACACTTAGTGTGTATATCGATAGGAATGCTATCAAACTAACGCTTAGGCGTGCACGGAAGATTTATTAGATTTTGAGGATAAGTGCGAACGACTTAGTACGTCGAGGCGACGTGATGCGATTACGCTAGAGATTCGTCGAACGAATCTGAAGGATGTCTTAACGCGTGATGCGAATGTGATTGTGGATTAAATAGGATGGCTTAAACCCGAGTGGTGTATGTGGTAAGTTCGGAGAAGAATAAGAATGAATATCGACGACTAGATCGTATGGCTCGAATCCGAGTGGTGTCTAGATGTTCTTGAAAAATCATTCGAGCAAAAATTGAGGATTACGAAACACAATGAATACGTCGGCGAGGCGATGCGATCGTGCAAAGCCTTAGAACGCGTCACGCTTAGTTGGTCGTGACTTCGAATGTCCCGAACGAGATGTCGTTCGGACAATTTGTCAATGGGCAACTCAACTAGAAAATAATTCGGAACGATGAATGAAAATGAATGGTCGTGATCGAGGAAAACTTAGAGGATCACGCGCACGATTTCGGATTGATTCAAATAAATTGTGACTTGATTTGGGACAATGATCTTGAAACTAGCTTGAGGAATAGCGATCAAACTTGATCTTGAATATCGAGGGAAATTGTGGAATATCTAACTCGGACAACAGCATCAACGCACGACTCAAAATCGGTTGCAAAAGAAGATCGTCAGGTTACGCATATCGTCGATGGTATTGAGGCGTATCAAAGATTGATATGCGATAACTCGGGGGTACTCTGACTCGGCGAATGTCGATCGTGCAAATGTCATTGTTCCGTTGGATGCTATACTTGGGATGTTAAAAATGTGTCTTGGAAAAGATAGATTTGGCTCGAAGATTTTCTAGTTGAACGCATGACGGTCAGACTATCGAATTGATTTGGCTTAGATGAAAATGTGAATGCTTGGATTCGCTTCGTTGACAACCACAACATTGACGTTCTTGTCTTATGCGAGCGCAACTCCAGCCTCACACATGCGTCACGTCGGATTATGACGATCACTCCGCGTGAGCACTGATATAGTAATTCATACAGCGGGAGTGATTGAACTTGGATGGCATGGCAATCTGATTGCTTCGACTTGTGGTTTGACACGAAGGTGGACTCGAGAATGAATTTGTGTGTTTGAAGAATTGAACTTGAGGATTGAGTAGGTCCAATCCGCGTATCGAGAATGGGTTAGTCTAAAACTCAAATAAGAGTTACGCCCCGATGAGAATGATTATTTCGTGGGAGCGTTGCATGGTGATTCATGAACCGCCGTGGATAATCGGACTCGCGTGAGATTGGGGCGCAATATATTATCGAGTTGGATGACCTCGTGATCGAATACATGAATTGGTTAGAGCTGGTGATTGAACGGAATTGAATATGTGCAACGTAAGTCTTGATGCAAATTAGGTGATCATGCTCGATGTTTAGAAATTTGAGTGAAACGAACTTGGGTAAAAACTCCCGTACAACCGAACAAATGGTTTGACCATAGGATTTGGGGCGAGCGTCGTGCAAGGACCTTGCACGATGAGCCACGGACCTGGCATGTAACTATGACCTGTGAGCTGACCTAGCGGATAGGCGGACGACCCTATGCCGAGTGATTGAACCTGTGCGATTGATATTACAATATCGTCTGGATGGACGATAGACTTGGGGCAACAAGACTTAGAGTAGGACGTGGAACTGGGGATGTGCGTGAACGACGACGAGAGTGGCCCAAACGAAGTGAATGATAGAAATGGATGATGCGCAGTAAAGTTGGAATAACGAATTGAATTATTGATTGAAAGACGTACTCGATGACAGTGCAATATTTGGTCTTGAATCGGATGGGAATTACTTAGACTTGGTCGGCTCCGCTAAGAAGAAATCGTATTGATTTCATTGACAAGAGGGCTTGAGAAGCGAATCGAATAATCTCGAGGACCGAGATAAACGATATGTGATACACACATGAGTTCGGTTTTAAATCGAAGTTAGCAAAATGATCGACAAATCAAAACTATCACGAGTAGCTTGTCCGACTTCGCTAGTCGCTAAGCTTGGTTGAAATGTACGTATTCGGGGGACGCCTTAAATGCGTGCACGATCCAAACTCAGCGATATGATAAACTCGAATACAGCTACAAGTGGGTGTTGCGATGCGCATAAACGGAAGTGAGTTTGCCTCAGCCTACGACCCTCGCATTTGACGAAATACAACGCACTTCGTGCAACCATTATAGTCCCATAACACAACAAAATAGCAACCAAGTCGAAGAAACGCTTGAATTGAATAAGTACCATCAACTCTAAAATGAATGAAAAGTTATTCAATAAAATCGACCAAACGTATGCGACGCAGAACTTGAAAAGGTATCGAGTATAGTTAGATGCCATCGAACGGTAAAGCTATTCGATAGGAATTGTCTAAGAAACACGACGACCCGAGTTAAGAAATGGTAGGATGACCTGCACTCAGGAAGTCTCGAGGATGAGACTTGTTTTGAGTGGTGTATTATGTAATGACCCGCTCCGCCCTAGCGGAACGCCGATTCAAACAGCAAGTGTAACGACTCAAGCGAGCCGTCGACTCGAAGAGTTGGCATCGACCCGATGAAGAATCGATGTAAGACTTACATTGGCCCGTCAAAGATGAATCCAGACATAGACTTTCAAAGACGTATTCGGAGTATCGCTCGGCCGATGCGAACATCGCTAAGGTGGGTGGCTCCGATGAACCCGTCTTTGCTTAGCCTAGACACATAACAATACGGACACTATAGCTAGAATCGCTAGGCGATAACACCGCGCATGCTAATAAATGACTCAACGCACCTAGCTAAGGGAATAATCCCACCTTGCATGCTTGTATAGAATATGGAAAGGAACATGGAAAATATGAGAACTCTAGCACCGTGCTCCACGCTCGTGCTAAGGCACAAGCTTACGTTCAAGTTCCCTATGCATTCAACAATGAAACAATGAATGGATTACAATAATAAAATGGGAAGACTATCGACATAGTCGTTCCGAGTAGAGTATAGCAACATTGAAAGGCCACGGGACCGATGGGTCGCCAAGGCGACTCCCGTACAGGGAGTTGCAAAATGTATAAATGAATGAATGAATGAATGAATAAGTGAATGAATGAATCGATGAACAAACAGACAAGTGAAAGAAAGAAAAGAAAGAATAAAGAAAAGATAAGAAAGAAAGGAATGGTTAGCGACATGTGTGATGGGCACATGCAACGGGGCTCGCTACCCGTGCTGCACGGACGCCAACCTGGTCGATAACGCAATATGGCTAAGGGTTAGCCTACGTCTCGGTGACAGTCGTTAAGTTAAATGACAAAGAAAACGAAATGGTCGTGGACAATCCATTAGTATACAGGAGGTGGAAGATATAAGGGATTTCCAGCGGCACAGTCAAAGTGTGAAGGACGTACCGGTCCGCACGGAAATCAAAAGATGGCTTACGGGCTGCCTGAGTGCGGGCTTGGCCACCAGGGGACGTAAGGCCGGGTATTTCAAAAGACTATCAGGGTGTACCAAGCCGCACGCCATGATAGGTGAGGAAATTACCAAGGGGAAGACATGTCCAAATTAGCTTGTGATGCCAGCGACCGATGCATATAGATTAAGTGGGCTTTGCTGGTGGCAATCCACGTACAAGTCCTTGCATTGAAATCAAAGTAGTCTAAGTTAATCTGAACAAAGCACCTTCTGAACGGCTTGAAATGTATCACACCAAATGATAATGAATACTTCGTATAATGAATTAGAGAACACACCTACGACGCACTAGAAACCGAGGCAGGGACACGCCCTTGATATTAAAAGTTTACATGAGGCACGTTATGTTATTACATATGAATTGTTGACTAACTTGATTTTCTTTGGACAGGGAAGGCCGGACGGTAAGTATGGGTAAGTCGTGCATGTATTTCCATGCGACACTTGAATTTGGCAACACGGGATAGGTTATGACATATGCCATGAAATTGATCCTAAGGCAAGATTAGAAAGACAATGAATGATAGAGATGCACAAAAGTAAATAGGACGTGTTTGGTAATGATAGCATTGTGGGCGAGCTAGCCTCCCCACTAGTGTATAACAATGTACTGATAACCCTACAGTCTGCTTGCAGGATGCAGGAGATGTCGGCGGGTGCGGAGCTTCTATCGAACGTGCTAAGGCGCGGAGCTATCTCTAGAGCCTTGGAGCGTTGCAAGGAGCTGAAGCACCATATACAGGACATAATGTATCGGAACATCGCCATGAATCATTCCATGTTGTAAGCCACTTGGCACGCCTTTTATGTTTCAGAGAGAGAGAGCTTGAGCGATTTGTAATATCGGCCTAGCACCGCTTGTAAACTTCTTGAAAATCAATAAAGAGTTTGAATTCACTTCAATTTTGTGTTCATTTACTTTCCGCTGCAAATGGGGACACTCTGTGCGACTCTGTGGCCTAGCTCAAATCGGCCGTTTCTGGACTTGGCCTTGCACGGGCACAACCTAGGCCCGTGCGGCATCACGCCTTAGCGAGGACGATTGCTCCTGCGGGAGCGGGACGTGACACTAATCACCCAAGATCTCAGCAACTGAAAGATCCTCTCCCTGCTACGTGCCATCCCACAAATGCAACATGAAGGATTCAACCCATAAATGATGGTGCATCATCCATGTGCCTCCCTTAGTTTCAACCATGTTGCATTCCTACGTACAGGCACATCCTACATATGCGCGCATGAGCAGCCAAACCTGATGCTTATAAATAAAGGGATCATGACACACACACACACAGACATACAGAGACGCACAATCAAAGACAGTCACAACCAGAGCATCAGATTTCACTCACAAAGATTGGAAGAGACACTCAACGTCTTCTTCCTCTCCGCAAGCTCCAGCACCCAGACAACTCAGACCTTCAGAGAATCGAAAACCGCCGTCAGATCGTCAACGGAGTCAACGCATTACCACTCGCTCCATCGACACAGGACCCAGCTATAAATAAAAGTGTACTCCTAGGACTACATCTAAGTCCTATATTGTAACACTGTTCTATTTGTAATTGAAATTGTAATCAAAAGACTTTAATGGCAAACAACGGGCCCGCCAAAATAGCATTCGGGTCGACCTTCTCAGAATTGGACCAAACTTGGCGTACATGACCAAAAAAATGACCAGGTCTTGTTGGCGCAAGTTTCGTCTCGATTCGATGAACGTGCACAAAGTAATTGGCAAATTTATAGAAGGGTCAAAATGGGGTATCTCGACGGATATGCACTGATTTCGTCGCGCACACGAAACAAAATTAAGTTCCGTCGAATTCCACTCGTCCACAACATCTATATGCGCCTTTCAATACTTACGGGTTGCGACCATGTCACCCGGTTTGACGGGACGCACGCCGTATCGGGAAAATTTTCCAAAATTCGGGTTTTTAGAACGCTATTTTTCCTGATTTTGAAAATTAGTTTTCGAGACGTACTGTCCATGAAAACAGGAACTAAAAGAAGGTTCACAGAGCCCTATAGGTTGTCTACAAGTCCCTTCAAATGAATTTTTGAATCGGTCGAAGGATCGACGAGAAATTGCCTCCAAAACAGTGATCCGGGAACCTAAATCTGTTCATTTAAACGTGATTTTTTGACAACTTTGTGTCAACTTTATGATCAGAAGGGTTTGGTATTAGAAAATCCATTTGATGGTACTCCTAGAGGGTCATATCGGCTAGACATAGAAACTTACGGATCTCGATTTGATCGAGCGTGCACGAAGAAATGAATCGGAGAAGACGAGTACCTAAAACTGGGTTTCTGCGACTGTGTGCGCGCGTGTGGGCGCGCGCACGACTTCTGGCCGGCAGTGAGCAGCCGACGACGACGGGGTGGCGTGTTGGGTGGTTTTCTAAGAATCACTCTATCTCTCTCTCTCTCTCGATCCGTATAAAGGGGTTCGATTAGAAACCGACGAGAGGGAGAGGAATTGATGTGTATGTGTGTTTTCTGTGTGTGTAAAGCTCGGGTTGGGCTTAGCTGTTGTTAGATGGGTTTGGTTTAGCTAGGTGTGTGGGCTTTAGCTAAGTGTTACAATATATATATATATATATATATATATATATATATATATATATATATATATATATATTAATGTCGCTCGCCACTCCCCATCCCCTCCTCCTCATATGGCCGGTGGCTTGGCCGGCCGGCCTGCTGAGGCTGGCCGCGCCACCTTGCGCCCCTCCCTTCCCAGTGGTTTCTTCGTTTGGGCCACCGTCGGAGGTCTCCCGAGCGGCTTTCCCCCCATCCCTCCTCCCTCTCCCTCCTTGGCCTCGTCGCCCCCATCGGCGTCCTCGGCGCCGCAGAGCTCGGAGAAGGAGGCCAGGTCCTTCCCCTTCGGCAGCCCCTTCGCCGAGCTTGCCTCCCTCCGCTCCAGCGCGCCCACCGCCCACCGCCACCCTCGTGGTGTCGTCCCCCCCCTCGGTTGAGGACACCCGCCCGCTCTTCCTGTGGTAGCCTAACTCCGCCACGTCCACCCTCAGCCCCCTGGCTGAGTTCTCCGGCGGCCCTGGCCTGGCTCCCTCCCTCCGCTCCCCTCCAGCGTCGATTTCCTCCTTCCCCTCCTTTCCGGCGTTCCCCGTGTCATCGATCTCGTCGCCGGTAGCCCCCCCTCCCCTTCCCCCTGTGAGCCCTCCTCGTGGGCCCGCGTGGCTGCGCTGCGGCCCTCGGTGAGCCCGGCCTCCCCGGCGTTGGTAGGCCGCCCCCGTCGGCCCCTTGCGGCCTAGGAGGTCCTTCCCCCTCTCTTTTCCCAACCTCCGCTCCCTCGTGTTCGGCGTCGGGCGGGCGTCGGGCGGTGACGTCACCCCCATCTTCCCCTCCTCTAGTTGATCTCCCTCCTCTGCTCCGGCCTCTGGCGATCCCGCCGCCTCTTGCCGTTGCCCCCCTCCCCTGCGCAGGTGAGCGGCTCTCCTCGGAGGTCGAGCACCCCGCTCCCTCCCCCAGGCGGCCGCTTCGCCCCCTCTCCCCTCCCGACGCCTCTCTCGGTCCACTCCGTCGACACCTCTTCTCCGTCCGTCGCTGGTTCCCACCGTCGACGCCTCTCTCGGTCCCCTCCGTTGACCCCTCGTCGGATCCCCTCTCTCCTTCGCCACCCGGAGGTCGAGCCCCCGCTCCCTCCTCCCTCCCCTCACCCCCCACCTCCATAGTTTCCCCTCCGTCGCCACCGTCCCCATCCTCCCTCCCTTCGCCCACCCACCCTCCCTATCCTCCCGTCGGCGCCTCTCCGGGTCGGTCCTCCGCCGGTGCCCACCCGGCTCGGGGCGACGCGCCAGGATGTGGGGCCCGAGGCGCCCTCGTGCAGCGCGCCCACCCACCTCATCGGGCAGTGCAGCTCCCCCCTAGGTTGCGTTCCTGCTCCCCCCTTGGTTGCGTTCCTGCTCCCCCCTCTTCGGGTTGCGTGCCTTCGGGCAGCGCACCCGCGGTTTCGGGCAGCGTGCCCCCTGCTCTACAGGGCTGAGAGCCCACTTTGTTTTCAAATTTCAAAAATTTTTGAAATTTCAAAATTAACTTGTCTAATCTTTTGTATTTTCTACATAGCATTCCAGGCCCAGTTTTTGGGGCCCTGGCACCTGTACTGCTCGTTTAGAGCCTCTATACTTTTCTAATGAAATGCTTTTTCTTTATATATATATATATATATATATATATATATATATATATATATATATATATATATATATATATATATATATATATATATATATATATATATATATATATAGCGGCACAAGGAATATATATATATATATATATATATATATATATATATATATATATATATATATATATATATATATATATATAGCATATATATATAGCGGCACAAGGACGGGCGTCGCCGTGGGGAGTGGGTCGCCGCGGGGAGGGTGGTCGCCGCGGGGAGGGGGTCGGAGGGAGGGGAGGAGGGTCGCCGCGGGGAGGGGGCTCGCCGCGGGGAGGGGGTCACTGAATGCAGAGGGGACGCCGGAGGGACGAGAGGGGGAGGAAAATTTGGGGACGAGAGAGCGGAAAGAATTTTGGGTGAAAAAAATGAAAAGTCGATCTGCTGGAACCCTTTATAAAACTTTTTAGCGACGTCTGAAAAGGACGTCGCTAAACGTCGCTGTAAAATGAAGATACAGAAATCCGCTCGGATATGCCCTTTTATCTCTGACACGAGAACTCAAAACAGGGTGTCCTACACCTAGCCCTATACCTAGGCTACCCATGGACACGAGCACGTGACACGAGTCGTGTGTATCGTGCCCTACGTTGCTCAACACGTGCTTGAAATGCACGTGCTTATGAAATATAGAGGCAAATAAAAATTGAACCAGGAATTACCTGGTCAGAACTATTAGGGTTACCAGGTCAGACTCAAAGAAATGTGCAACCGCAGAATAGAGTTGTTCTTCTTCAAATGGTTTTGACACGTAGTCATCCATACCACATCGTGCCCATTCTTCATGAGTTGCCTGAAACACATCTGCTGTCATTGCAAGTATAGGTACATGCCAAGTCATAACATTCCCATACATCTCTGTTGGCGATGCTTCTCCAGACTTGTATATATATATATATATATATATATATATATATATATATATATATATATATATATATATATATATATATTATATATATATATATAAAATATATATATATATAAAATATATATATATATATGTATATATATATATATATATATATATATATATATATATATATATATTTTATATATATATATATATATATATATATATATATATATATATATATATATATATATATATATATATATACATTATATATACACACACACACACACACACATATATATATATATATATATATATATATATATATATATATATATATATATATATATATATATATATATATATATAAGGGATATATATATATGATATATTTATATATATATCATCATCAAAATGGGGACGAGAGCTCGAACGAGCGCTCGAGCTCGGGCTCCGACAGCTCCGGCCGGACCGCCCCTGATCGCCACCCCCACTTCGTGTTCGTGGTCGGGTGGCCGGCCTGGCCGGCAGCGTTTCCGGGCGCGCCCCCCCATGGCAGCCCTCTTCCTTTCGCCGGTTGGCTGCCCCCGACCTGGCCGCCCCACCTCCTCCAGTGGGGATTCCCTCTCGCCCTAGCCGGAGCTTTCCCGCCGTGTGCCACCTACCCCTTCTTCCGCCCCCCCTCCACCCCCTCGGCGACTGCGCCGCCCCCGACGGCCTCGCCGCCATCGGCCGAAGCGCGGGCAACCAGCTTCCCCTTCCTCCAATCTCGAGCCTCCTCCGGCCCTCCCCCCCACACCATCCGCCGGAGTCGACCCAGGAGCCACCCGGTTTTCCTTCCATCCCGGCGGCCCGCCCCCTTGTCGCCCCCACCGCTGACCCACCGGCACCCCAGTCGGCGGGGACCGGCTTCTTTTCCCTGCAGTAGCCTGCCCCTCCTCCGCAGTGGCCTCCTCTGGCTTCCCCGAACGCCCTCACCTCGTGTCCTCCGGCCTCAGGCGGGCCAGGCGGCTCCTCCTCCCACCACCCGGCCTTCGCTGCCGGCCTCGCGGCAGCCTCATTCCCTTCTCCTACCACGGTTCCCCCCAGGCTTTCCCTGGCGCCCGCACTCCTCTCTCGGCGGCCTGCGAGCCCCACTCGTTGGCTGTCATCGCCGCGAAGGCGCCGGCGAAGTTCTGCTTCCCCCTGAGGCGGGCCAGGCGGCTCCTACCTCCTTCCATTCCGGAGGTGGTCTCAGGCGGTCCCTCCGGCTCTCGCAGGAGGACCCCCCCCCCCCCCCCCCCCGCCGGTGGTAGGCTCTCCCCTCTGCTGGCCGACCGCGCTCGGCGGCCGAGATCCCACCCCTCCTTCCCACTTTTCCTCTCCCCCGTCCTTCGTCTCTCCCGGATCTCCTCGGTAGCCTCCGCGCTCCCCTGCGCATCCGCGCCGACGCCGGAGCCCCGTCTTTCGTCCTCCGCGCTCCCCTGCGTCCCCGCTCTGACGCCGGAACCCCGTCCTCCGTCCCCCTCCAGTGCTCCCCTGCGTCTTCGCCACGCCGGAGCCCCGTCCGACGTCCCCCTCCCGGTCGCCTCCGCCGGAGTCCCCCGGCTCCGGGCAGCTTGCCTTCCCTCCTCGGCTGGCTGTCTCTCGGGCAGAGCACCGCCTCGGTCAGTGCGCCGCTTCGGTCTGCACGCTTGCATTGGGCAGATCACCCCCCACGCGCCTCGCACAGACCCCCCCATGCGCGTTGGGTCGCGCGCCAAACCCCCCTTTTCCCGAACGGGCAAGACCCGACTTTCCCCCAACGGGCAGAACGCGTACCGCCGTTTCGAAGTTTTGAAATTTCTTCTTTGAAATTCCGAAATTTTGGTTAGGGTTTTAGAATTTTCGTATTTTCGGTTATTTTGAATATCCTACTGTTCTAATTCCAACCTGCTCTGGCAGGGCCCATTTTGTGTTTCTCTGCCCTGGACCCGCTTGTAATGCTCTTTCAGAGCCACCCTTTATTTCAATAAATCACTTTTTATTATATATATATATATATATATATCTAAAAATAATTGTCGAAAAATCATCTAGGTAATTATATTAACAACAATAATTTAAATAATTATTTAAATATTAAAAATAATAGAAATGATCATATTACCCTTATTTAGGAAAGTGAGGGTGACACGTACAATGCCTCATATGGTGCCATCTGTATGCTGGCTTGGGAACTATTATTATAGAAGAATTCCAAAAAATAAGTGGACTTCCCAAGAACCTCCAAAATCCAACATACAAGCTCGCAACATATCTTCTAGGGTCTAAATACTGTGCTTTGACTGGCCAACTGTCTGTGGATGATATGAGGTGCTGAACTTGAGCCTCGTACCTATACTCTTCTGTATACTTGTCACGATCCGCTTCCGGATAATCGAGTACGAGTACGTAGCCAACCGCAGCCTACACCGCAATATCGACAGTAGAACGCTGTTTAGTAACACACAGTTAATCTTTCACAGATACTAGTGATCAAAGATACAAAACACACTCAGTCAGAACACAAATCAAAGAAATATGAGTATGATAGATAATGAATAATAAGATCCAATTCCAGCTGTAGAAAGACTAAATCAAGAATAATAATATGGTCCATCGGGAGACAAATTCGGTCCAACTAAAGTAAACTAAAGCATAATAAATAAGTAAATCTAGATCCCTTCAGATATTGATCATGGCTCCTGAGTCTTTGTACCAACATCGTCAACACTACCCTCTGATAGTCCATAATAAGAAGAATAGTGATAGTCGTCATCCCCCCTTATAATGTCAACGATCCAATCAGGGTGGGAGAATAGTACAACCGTATTGCATTTAATATAATCAGCACAAAAAAGGTAGAATAATAAGAAACGATAATAATAAAGGACATGTAAAGAACTAGCAGGATATGAACCATATGAGAAACAATAATCATAGACAAGTAAACTACTAGGAAAGAAACGTGTAAATAAGAGAACTAGACAATAATCATAAACAAATGAAACATACAGTGTGTATGAAATATCTTTCGACATGTGAACGGTTGCGTTAATACGGCACATTATATAGATGGCTATCCATAATAAAAGGTACGACCAACCCATACATGAGGTGTATGACTTAGTTATCTATAATAAAAATAATTATGTTTGTTCACATGCCTACCGAGTATTTCTCCTCCCGACTCACTAAACAATAATAACGGTTAATGATACAACAAGCCTATTGTGTCACCATCGTGTCGCAACTGGATACCAACAAAAACACAATAAAAAAAGCATTATAATATAATAAAAACATAATGTAATATTGTACTTTCCTGAACTCCTGAATAAACTGCTTTTACAAGTCGAGGACTAAAAAACTCCAACATAGAAGCTACCAATCCATATCACATCATCGCACTGTTGCTACATTGATTTTGATATATTGACCATAATTAACTACCGTACTGTTTTAGTCCTATTACTTTACAGGAACGACTTGAAGAGCGTTACCAATGTAATAAAGATGCTTCCAAACACCTATCGCGCTAACTCAGCTCATGGATCATAAATCAAAAGATACAAGATGAAAGCAAAAAAGATCCAAGATCGTATCTGTACTAGTTCTCTAAACTGTCTGTAAGTTCAAAGGAAATCTATGTAAACACTTTGATTAGATAACAAAGCAAAAAAAGCTTTTAAAACAAATTAACATTCATGAAGAAGCAGATCATCAGGCAAAAATCTGCGGATCACCAACATAAAATCTAAATTATCACAGTAAATATTTTTGGGGACATTGGATGATCCGGCAGAAATTCGCGGAACACCGATGGACAATCTGAATTGTCATAGCAAGTATTTGTGGGGATATTCGAATAATCTGACGGACATCCCTAGATTACCGACGGATAATCCGAATTGTCACTGCAAGTATTTATGGGGACATTCGGATGATCTAGCAAAAATTTGCAAAATACCGACGGACAATTCGACTTGTCACAACAAGTATTTGTGGGGACATTCGCATGATCCGTCGGACATCCGCAGATCACCGTCGGATAATCCAGTTTTCTTACTTGGCTATTTTGAAATTCAAATCCAACGATAATAAATCAGATCATTTAATGCATCCAACGACTAGTTTTCTATCCATTACTATTAGAACGGATAATCTGTCGGACATCCACGAACAACCGACGGATGATCCGTTCGGCCGTAGTAAATGTTTGGGGCTCTTAGATTTGTATAAATAGACTTCTCCTTTCTTCATATATGCTTATCAACTTGAGCCTTAAATTTTTCTTATCTTCCAAAGAGCTCCACCATAACTCTACAAAAATTTTATTTGTCATCCATAAAAGTGTTAGAGTTATTTCAAAGAGTTGTAACTTAGATCTTCCAAGTGTTCAAGAAGATCGAAATCTTTTTTCTTATGTTTGAAGTTGACGAGCCTTCGGATAAAAACTCGTGTGTAAGAAGTTGACGAGCATTCGATTAACAAAACATCCCCCTTTTCTTCGCTCCTCCGAAACAGGTACAAAAATTGGTGCTTTTTCTACTTTGTTTACCTTAGTTACTGGGGGGTTTCGGGGAAGGCCTATGTGGGGTACCTTTCGGGTGTGGGATGCTCGTTTAACTTTTGTATTCATCTTGTTCCTTATTTACCTGGGTGCACGAAAAGGTAAGCGGTTAGGTTGACTTTGCCCCAATTTTTGCCTTTTTCTGAATCGGAAGATAATCCCATTTTGATTCCCCGTGGGATCTCTGTTTCCCAGCCACTAAGGTTCCGTTCTGTGTCCCGCCCGGGGAATGATTGAAGAAAGAAATGAAGTGAATACTTCGTTTTTTGACAAGCTCGTAGTGGCAAAAAGAAAAAAAAATCCAATTTCGTCATCTGCTGATTCTTTTTTGAAGACGCGCGCGAGAAAGCTCATATTTCATACTTAAGATATGCCTTACCGAAAGTGCACACCCACTTATGTTTCCTTGCAATAAGCTTCCTCCAGGGGCATTCTCCACAAAACAACTGAGTGTTTCCAGAGACGCAAGCGTGTTCTAAAACCGCGCACACCCGCATACGTGGGCAAGTGCGGGCCCGTGTTCTTAACTCGCGTGCGTACGAACGCATGTACTTTAACCGCACGCGAGCACACATACACACGTGCGGGCGCACGCAAACTATGTCGCGGACGCGTGTGCGAAGACCGGACCCTAAATAACCACATAAAAAACAATAGCGTTGGGCTAACAGGGGCTGCCCTCCCTCTGAGCCTTCCTGCCAGTAATTGTGCTACGCGCATGTACGCGCGAGGGTTGTTTGATTGAAAATGAAGACGTTGAAGCTTGTGTTAAGCATGGATTTCAACTCGTGTGTAAAAAGTTGATGAGTCTTCGAATCAAAGCTCGTGTTGTACTATTCACTCTAATAGTGGATTAAAGTCGGAAAGAGTTCCAGGACTGGAGTGCCCCGAAGGAGGATACCCGGATACATCGAGTATTTGATCTCTTCTTCCTTTTAAATTTTTAATTACTTTATATATTATTGTTGGTAATTATCTTATTACCCTATTTACCCCCTAGGGTTCTACAATTGGTATCAGAGCTTGGTCTCTTGATTTAGATTTACTTCCTTAGAGTGATCAATGGCCGCCAATCCTAGTCTTAACTCATTTCACAATGAAGGACACTCAACAAATAAAACTCCTCTATTTGATGGAACCAATTACAACTATTGGAAGATTAGGATGAGCATCTACTTAAAATTCCTAGATTTTGATCAATGGACTTGTGTTATAAATGGTCTCACTAAGTCTTTTATCATAGTTGAGGAAGGTGTTTCGGAGAGCCTTACTGCAAGATTTTTTGAAAACGATAAGAAGGTTCTTAGCCGTGATACAAAGGCTATAAATGCACTCTACTGTGCTCTTGATAGCAATGAATTCAACAGAATCTCCACTTGCAAAACTTTCAATAAATGCAAGCTTTTGGAAGTCACACACGAGGGCATATCACAAGTAAAAGAATCTAAGATTAGTAGACTCACTCAAGAGTATGAGTCCTTCAAAATAAAATAAAGTGAGTCTATTACTTGTATGTTTACTAGATTCTTTGATATAAGTAACCCTCTTTCTTTTCTTGGTAAGGAATATCCTACTCATGAAAAGATTTAAAAGATTCTCAGAGAACTTACTAAAGGATGGAATCCCAAAGCCACTGCCATCATCGAAGGAAATGACCTTACAACCATGAAACTTGAGACTCTCATGGGAAAGCTAATGACCCACGAGCTAGACGTGAAGGACCAAGAAGAAGCCTCTATGCAAGCGAAGGAGAAAGAAAATATCAAGGAAAAAGAAAAATCTTTTTCCCTCAAAGCCATCAAGCTTTCTTCGAAGTATGTCTCCGATGATGACGATTCGGATGACGAATAAATTGCCCTCGCTGCTAGACACTTCAGAAAGTTCCTCAATTTCAACAAAATAAATCATTCAAGAAGGGACACTGATGAAGAACCTGCTTTCTACAACTATAAGAAAATCGGACACATAAAGAGGGACTATCCAATGGCATGAAGGGAACCTGGCAAGTATAAAAAGTCAAACAAAGAAAGTTCATCCTCATGAAAGTATGCCAATACTAGCATCTGTGCAAGAGTGATGCTAGTGACTCGGACAATGACAAAGAATATAAATACACCGCAAATGTCTGTCTTATGGTAATAGAATCAAATGAGGTACTTGATGACTTCTCTATGAATGCTCTTTCATATACTGAATTACAAAATTTTATTCTTGAAATACACGATGAACGCAAAGTGTTGAGAAGTAAGCATCGAAAATCTCTAAAAGAGATTGATGCTCTCAAGCAAGAAATAGAAAGACTCTAATATCATTTGTGATATAAAAGGAAAAACTCCTGCTTTTGACGCAGATGAGATTGAATCACTTAGACTAAAGCTTTAAGAAGCTCTAGATAACATAAACGAAAAGGAAATTGAATGTTAAACCCTCAATGGGGGATACAACATTGCTAAGAAAAAGACATTTGTTGCAAGCCAAAGGGAATATGCGACTTCTATCAAATACATGAACTTCTTACAAAATGCAAGAAACAATATGATAGAAATATGACTTACCCAAATGTATAACGCCATAGTCAAAAACACACTAGTACACATTATAATACTAGTCACAAGAGTCACGCTCACATAAATGCACCACATAAGCCCTATAACCAAAAGGTACACACACAAAAAAGGACCCTTTATGAAGAAAAAACACGACAACAATACATCATGCTTTTTTACTGTAGTCACTATAGAAATCTTTCTAGAAAACCTTGTGCTCAAAATAGTCACTTATCTTCTATACTCGTGACACCCACTATGTACCACTATTGTGGTCTACTTGGGTAAAAATCTTACTACTATCAAATGAGAAAATATGTTGATATGAGAATGCTAAAATGGGTTCCTAAAACTAACAATCAAGAACCCAAATATTTTTGCGTACCAAAATCTTCATCTTCAACTTGTTTTGTGGGTGAACCCTCCATCGCATGCTAGAAGCAAGTGGATTCTCAATAGCGTTTGCTCATGGCACATGACCGGAGATGCTTCACTATTTGCAATCCTATCGATGAAGAAGGAAGGACACGTATCCTTCGGTAATAACTTGAGATGATATATTATTGGTCATGGTAATGTCGGTTCTCCTTCTTATCCTTGCATTAAGAATGTTTGTCTTGTCACTAATTTGCAGCACAATCTTCTTAGCATAAGTCATCTCACAAATAATGGTTATGGTGTTAACTTCGTTAAACACAAATGTTTTATTTATGATAGTACTATGTCACGACCCGCACCCTAGAGTAAGGGCACGAGACGTGGGTACGTCCAGCCTACGCCGCAGTGTCGGCGGTAGAACGCTGTCCTAGGTCACAACATCTAACAATATAATATTAAACAGTTTATACTTCCCGAATGGGGTGACATAGCAGAAAGTAAACTCAATCACAACTAAGGCAGGAAGATAAGATAGAAGATAGATAGATAGATAAATACTGCTGAAAGGAAAGGAAAGGAAATCCACAAGTACAAACAGATAGTCTAAGTGTCTAAGATAAATACATATCCCAAGTATCAAATATATACAATCATCCAGAGAGTAATGTAAATGAAACATCCTAGTCTAGAGGTGTGTCATCCACTGCTAGTGGGACCTGCTGCTGGTCCAGGTCCAACATCTCATCTAAGGTAGCACCGTAAAAGGTATCCACACATGCCTCCTCCTCGTCCTCTATAATATTTTCAACAGGTCCAGTCAGGACAGGAGCGAGTATAATACATCTCAACAGATCATAGCAGGTTAGAAAATATAATCATGCAGTAAAGTAAGATACAAGAACTGAAAGAAAGTATAGGATGTAAACAGAGAAAGTTGTAATGGAAATATATACTGTAAATAGAGAACTATCAGTGGCTAGTGAGTCAGAGTACAATATAAACATGTGAATGGCATAGGAGATTCTGATGAGACACTACGGAGGTGATCAGGTGAGATACTACTTGGATATTATTCACATGTCTACTTCTACTCCCCCGTACCCCCAATTAATACACAAAGATCTAGCCAGGTTATGTTATGATTCCATGCAAAGGCCCACAAGGGGTGATACAAATGTTTTATTTATGATAGTACTAGTAGCTCCGTAATATATGAAGGCATTAGAGAAGACAACATCTATGTCTTTTATCTTGTTGAGGATACTAACAATGTGTAACACCCAATTTTCCAGATGAGGGTAATTTTGAAATTTTATAATTATATTATTATCTATTGATATTTATTTCACATTATGATTTTTGGTAATTTTTAATCATTTTTAAACTATTTAAAAACTGTTTTAAGTTATGACTTGTGATTTTGATGTGCTGCTAGTGAAACCCTAGAGACTGCATGACCTAGAGCCTAACCATGTCATTAGGATGATTAATTATCATTTTTAGCCTAGGGGTAATTTGGTTATTTTGACTTATTAGAATTAATTGATTAATTTATTGAATTGGTGATTCCTAGTTTGGGCTTTGACTTATAGAGACTTGTAGACTAGTCTAGAAGCTAACCCTAGCCATGATGACCCTAGTCTAACTTAGGTTAACCAACTTTTAGTCATTAGAAACTAAATTTGGATTAGGAGGATTAGTTTAAGTGAAATTAGTTTATGGTTTGTGGTTTTAATGAAAGCACTTGTGATTAAGGACTTAATGACTTGTGACTTGGCCCATGGCCCATGATTTGACACCCTAACCCTAACCAAACCCTAAGTGACCAGCCACATAGGGATTTCCACCCTATATAAATACTTATTCATTAGGGCTTGCCTCTTTTATTTCATTTCAATACATAGGAAAAGAAAGGTATTTTCCCCCTTCCCAAAAATTCCCAAAAATTCATTTTAATTCCTTTTTAATCCTAGTTTCTTGTATTAGAACCTAATACTCTCCTATTTTCTGATTGTGGGGTTTAATTCTAGCTTTGGGACAATTTGGGAGCATTTGGCTAGCAAGGAAGAATCCTCCATTTGGACTTTTCCATGCTTTTTGCACCTATAGGTAAAACTTCCCAAATTGATTTAAATTTCTGTTTTCTTCGCATTTAGGGCTAGATCTAGGAGACCCCTAGTTGTCCCCGAAATTTGGGTGGTTTTCGTGTCCGTTTGGTGTCCGTATCGGACACGTGTCTAGGTGTTATTTAAGGTGTTTGATGAAATGCTTGAGTGAATTCAATATTATTTATTTTCAAAACTAATTGATCAAATTTATAGCCTTACATATGAGGTTTAATTTCATGATTTGTTGTCCCAATTTTTGACACCCTTCGTGTCCAAATTTGGACACGCACGCACGCACGGGACACAGCACTGTGCCCGTGCAGTCCCCTGCTGCTCGGGTGCTATTGCGGACATGACACGATGACTCAGGTCACAAAATTCGGTGGACACGTTCTCCTAGTGACTGATACGACACCTATAAAGTTTCATGGGTTCTCATTTAGTGTGCACAGAGAAAACCGACTCGCACTGGCCGTACTGGCCGCGAGCGCGCGCTGTGCACGCGTGGAATTTAACCACTGATACGGCCCTAAATCTGATACGACACGAGACGTGGACACATTTCAGGCACCCTAGGACCTAGCCCTAGTCCTGGCGAACCTAGGGACACGTCCACGTGGCACGAAGTGACACGAGTAGTGTCCACGATTCGACTGTATCGCAGCACGATGCAGTCTGTGCACGCAATATGTCTGTGCGTGTTTCATGACTTGGACACGCCGTGTCCAGTCGTGGAGACACGTGGGGACTCGTGTGGACTCTGACACGTGTATGACTCAAACCTAACCTATTTAGTACGTATTTCATTGCATTTCGAATTCAATTTGTCATTTCCTATTTTTTTCTGATACTAGACAGTAAGGTTTAAATCCTGAATTGATTTCATTGTTAAATCGATTTGTGATGTTTTAAAATGCCACTACATGTGTAATAGTTCTTGCACAAGTTTATGAGATTTTCGAGTAGGGATTGACAGTTAACAACACACTGTTAGACTGAACAATGTTTACTGATTGTTTGAATGTCATTGAACTTTAAATGCTGATTTTAGTTCTTCCTAAAAAACTGATTTGAATGTCAACTTGCCATGTTTAAATTCCTATACATATGTGTATTAGATTACTATAGGACTGGTTCATGATTTGGTCGATGTTATCATGGTTTGGGTTTTCGAATTGGATGATATTTGGGTAATTGGCAATTGATATGAACTGACACACACAGTTAGTTCCTATACACACACACACGCCTATGAGATTTCCTGTCACATGTAATTACACACAACACACACAGTTAGTTCCTATACACACACGTATGTTGACACTATAATCCCTCACTCTTTACACACATGTTAGTTAGGAAATTGTTGTTGAGATGTTGATCTCATGATTTGATTGGTTGTGATGGTTTCATCTAGTTCAGGTCGTTTAGATATAGATGATTAATTTCGAAATTGGCTTTTGATTTGAGTTATATGTTGTATTTAGTTGAGGGGTTGAGGGAGTTGATCTCAGATTCCTGAGATCCTGTTGATGCATGTTCATTGGTTAGAGGCAATAGGCAAGGGGATTTGGATATGGGAGTTAGTTTCCTGTTAGGATTTAATTAGAGGTTGGCAGGAAGTTTATTGCCCTGCCTTGGCTTGTATTTGCATGGCAGCAGTAGCCTTGGCTTGGCCTGACTTTGCATTGCAGCTGCAGCAGAGCAATAGCATTACAGCAGTAGCAACATTTTAATTGCAACTGCAGCAGGCAAGCAGGGCAGTAGCAGCAGCAGGTTGCCATATTCAGTCTATATATTATTTAGTAGATACCAGTCCATTATTCCTCCTTGTTCAGTTCAGTAGTATAGACATTTGGCCACATTTCATTATATATTAGCCTATAGTATTAGTCATGGTGATGGGAAGGGATAGACAAATAGTAGAGAGGAGGATCCTAAGATTTAATGTGTTAGTAGGTATTGGAGTTTTGGACAGCAATAGAAGAGTGTATACAGGGCCTGCACTTGGCCTCCTTGGCAGTATGAGGTGCTAGGAAGTGCAAGACTGTCCATAGGCCATGTGGGATACCCTGATATGCAGGTGAAGAGTAGGCAGGTCCTATTTGGACCTACATTTGGGTGTGCAGGCTTGGGCAGGGCAGGTTGGCCTACAGGGGATTTCTGGCTTTGATATTTTTATATCAATATAGGTATAGGTAAGTGTATACATATGTGAGTGAACTTGAGCTGTGATTGTGTGAGTGAGGGTTAATGTATCTTATTAATGTATTAGAGGAAGGGTAAGGGTTATGAGAGAGTATGTATGGATACATGTATATGTGTGTACTATGTGATACCTAATATGTATATATATATTTATATGTTATGTATATATAAGTTGGTTAGTAGTAGTAAATGCCTTTAGACTAGTGGCTATATAGCCTAGTAGGCTGGTAGTTGATAAGGGATTTTGGATCATTGTAGCTTGGTTAATGTTCTAGTTGTGAGCCTTGGCATGGTTTAGCTATAGTTGACCTAGATATTGACCAAGGTTTGACCCAATGGTTCAGGATTGACTAGATGTTGACTTGGGTTGACCCAGAGTTGACCAAGTTTGACTTGGACCTAGTTTGACCTAGACAGTTGACCAGGTTTGACTTAGAGTTGACTTTGACCTAGATTGGCCTAGGAATCATGTAAATTGCATCATAAACTTCATTTACCTTTTTTTAAAACATATTATAACCTGTATTCCTCTGTTTAGGACATTGTGACTGTGTTGCAGACATCTGATATTACACTACTCTTTTCAGAGTATCAGGCGAGTACATTCTCTGATAGTTCTCTCATTTACTTGTCAATTACTGTACTTCAGTTCTAGTTAGTTGTATGCGATTCTCTGTTACAACACGTATGGATATTCTGGATTCATGTATACGACACACTTTTATTGTCGTCTCTATTACTGGAATCATTCTGGAATCATTTACTGGTATCTTCATATCTGGCTGGACTCATCTTGAATTATTGTGTCGAAATTCTGGATTCACTTGCTGGAAGGGGAAATACTAGAGTAAGACATGTAGACATACCCCAATTCTGGAATCACCCCATGCTGGAATCAAACTGGAATGATAGCCATCTCACACCCGGCCAGGTGTGTGATGTGCCGGATTACCTATAGCCGTTTACATGTCGATCTCAATATTTTAAAACATACTGCTAGAGTATAGGCTGGACTCACCCTGGAATCATTGATCACTATGACTGGGATCGTCCTTTACTGGATTCATCTTGTATTAGATTCGTCTTGTACTGGACTTACATTGGAGTTACACTCGTATACATTTACTGTCTGGACTTATATCATATTACCCTGGTTCAGCTAGTTCTACTTTTACAGTCTTTATTGCCATTATTCTTCTCTTGTTTAGTTACTTACTTTCCTTACACTTTATCTGTCTTTCTTACCATCACCTAAATATAAACTGCCATGTTCATCAATACAACTGTCTATGACTGCTTTATAGTTCACTGTCATTTACTTGGGTTTTCTTGATGAGTTGTACTCGTTTCTGTCCTGACTGGACCTGTTGAAATATTACAGATACTTGC
Source organism: Iris pallida (assembly GCA_029216955.1). Lineage (NCBI taxonomy): Eukaryota > Viridiplantae > Streptophyta > Magnoliopsida > Asparagales > Iridaceae > Iris > Iris pallida. Next base: position 3,538,489 of record JANAVB010032820.1, read on the forward strand.
GCTGAGGACACATGCCCTATATATTATGGACCCGGAGACGGGACGGCTACCTTTGGCCCCGACACTCAGGAGTGATCGAGAGACTAGCTAGTAGACTGGTTTAGTTTTCATGTTTTAGAACTTGAATTGTAATAACTTGAGATAAAAGTTTGTATTTGAGTTTGTTGAGATATTATTATTTAGTAGTTTATAATTGTTGTTGTTTAGTCTTTAGTTATAAACTTCTGTGTTATCTTATCGTGCTTAGACTGTGATTGAGATTTCATTATATCTATACTTGTCCTCCGTTCAGAGTTGAGATTTGACAAGTACATTTTATAATTGCGTGATTTGTTGGTTAGATAGTGACCTAGAACAGCGTTCTACCGCCGACACTGCGGCGTAGGCTGGACGTTGTTACGTGCTCGTACCCTCACTGTGGGTGCGGGTCGTGACACAATGAAAGATGCTTACTAGTAAAGAATGATGAAAGTTGGCTTTGACACATAAGACTTGGATATGCCAACATTGACACCATCTTCCGACTTGCCACCAAGAAATTAGTTAGAGGACTCCCAAATATTTCTTTCAAGAAAGACGTGGTGTGTGAGGAATGCGAGAAAAGTAAGTTGACTAAATCCTCCTTCAAATCTGTCAACTCTGGTAAGCACTACTAGACCTATTCAACTCATTCATATGAATTTATTTGGTCCTAGTAGGGTGGCTAGTCATGGTAGTAAACTTTATAAATTTTTTTTAGTGGATAATTTTTCAAATTTTACTTGGGTTAATTTTTTTCCAAATAAAAGTGATACCTTTCGAGAATTTGTCGCTTTTTGTAAACTTGTTCAAAATGAGAAAAATATTATGATCAACAAAATTAGAAGTGATCATGGAGGTGAATTTGACAATGCTGATTTCAAAAAATTTTGTATTAAAAATAGTTTTGGTCATGATTTTCTTGGCCTAGAACTCCACAACAAAATGATGTAGTAGAAAGAAAGAATATAACCCTCGATGATATGGCCAGGGTCATGTTAAACTAATATAAGCCCCCTCAATATTTTTGGGAAGTCGTTAACACGACATGCTATGTTATAAATAGGGTCTTGATCAGACCTATTTCTAAGAAAACTCCTTATGAGCTTTGGTTTGACAAAATTTTATCTATTGAATATTTTAAAGTTTTTGGATGCAAATGTTTTATCTTGAACTCCAAAGATAACCTAGGCAAATTTTAAGAAAATGCCTATAAAGATATATTTCTTGGTTATTCAATGCATAGTAAGGATTTTTGTGTCTTCAACAAAAGAAGTCTTGTAGTTGAAGAGTCTATCAATGTCTCTTTTGACGAACTTAACACTTCTACATCTAGCTCCGTGACCAGTGTTGATGACATCTCTTTTGGTTTGGAAAAATTATCCTCTTGGAGATATAAGTGCTCCTTCATCTAGTAATGAAGTTGATATCTCTCCACCTGAAAATTCTTCAACTATAGAGACTTCTCCAAATGGTCTTCCCAAAGAATGGAGGTTTGTCACTCATCATCCTAAGGAACTCATTATTGGTGACCCTTCTTCATGGGTTAGCACTCGATCCTCTATACAAGATCATTGTGCAAATGTGGCTTTCACACTACCAAAATCTGTCAAATCGGCGACGCCGAAATACGTCACTAAAATAGGCAATTACGTCGGTAACTTGAATTGGCAACGTAATTAGCGACGTTTGGATGTAGTCGTGATTCACCTAGTCGCTAAACATAAAAACGTCGCAATACGTCGCTGATGCGACGTCTAATAGCGACGTATACGGGTCACTGATATAGCGACTACTAGCGATATACTACGACTGCATTTACCGACGTCTCCTAGCAACGACGTTGCGACGTCCTATACGACCATGCTGACCTGGCTAACGATGCCACATCAGGACATTAGCGACGTTCGACGACGTAAGCACGTCACTACATTACCGACACATAGCGACATACTGGCGACGTCTATGGCTAAATGTCGGTTTTGCCAGGTCAGCAGTTTAGCGACGTTTAGCGACTATCAGCGACGTGTTGACACATATTTAGCGATGTTACTATACGTATTTAGCGACGTATCCTGTCGTCGCTAAACGTCGCTAAACTGGGAAAAAATTTTAAAAAAATACAACATTTGTAGCGTTTGCAGCAGCACCTACAGCAGCATTTACAGCAGCATTTAATGGCCAATACAAGCCCTGCAGCAAGTTACTGGCCAATGCAGTCTGCAGCATAATGCTGTTGCAACAACAGAGAGCCACAAGTAGACCCGGAGCAACCCTCCGTAGAATTTCCTGGGTTCGTCGACCCCTTCGGTGGAACACTCAACACCGGTAGAAGATAATAATAGCAAAACACAAATATATGAAAATATTTATGAAATCCAACAATAGTGTCAAAAAATATGATACACAATCACGAACACAAAGTATCCAAAAATATAATACAATAACAATGTATGTAGAAATACATAAAAGACCCAACAATGGGCCATCACCCAACAATATGTCGACTACGGCTGAACAAGAGGAGCATCACCTCACCTGGAAAGAAGGTAAGCATACTGCTCCAGTGTAAGAACCACCGACGACGATGAAGGAGGAGGCAGTGTAACCGCTGTAGAAGGAGGTAGTGTAACCGCCGGAGAAGGAGGCAGTATAACCGCTAGAGATGGGTGCGTCCGCGTTTCCTCTAGGGCTAGCAGTCTGGCACTGCATTGCTCCATGCAAGCCGCTATCCTAGTAACGGTGTCGTGAATGGACTAATGCGTCCCCTGCGTCTGAGACCCTGGCTGCTCAGAAATCCTCCTCAGCATATCATCGCGCAGCTCAGCAATCTGGCGGACAATGGTATCCTCGACTCGGGCCGACTCGGTCTGTGAGGGCTATGAATGCGTACTGGCAGAGGGAACCCTGGATGCCTGCGTCGCAACAAATGTGCCGTAGGACCCCGTGCCGTAGTACGTACCCCTATGAAGACCACCAACGGCGGTCTTCCAGAGCACGTTCTCCGACTGAGGCAGAGAGGGCTGCGATGTACCAACCCCTCCCTCTGCAGGTGCACTAGCACTCGCACGCTCACGTAGCCTAATAAACTCGTCCTAGAAAATTGTGCATCTCTGTAAATTAGTACTTACCTAAATTAGCCTAATAAACGTCTAAAGTATTTAATTATTATTAATTATATGGTTATTTGTATATTCATCAAGTTATGTTAAAATTAACGAAATCTAAATTAGTGCTTACATAGCTCTGAGTAGCCCTCTCGTCGATGAGCTTCCCGTCCTTCCGATGGTTGACCAGCAAGACGGTCACCATGTTTGCGTCCTCACCCCTCTGTACCAGTGTGTTTGTTATATTTTATTCTTTATTAAAATATAAAATTTTCTTTTCTACTATCAATAAAATCTTATATATTGTAATAAATTACATACCAGACGACGAAAATGCTCCGTCACAGGAATCGATCCACCACACCACTTTTCGGCCCTCGTCCTAGCCGCCCTCGCCTTCTCCGACCGCTCTTTGTACCGGGGCTCCTCAAATCGAGCCCTCATCGCGGTCCACTGGTCAGGCGTGATCCAACCAGCAATCGACTTTCCGGAGCGCTAACGACCTTTCTGATCGTCAATTGCATCACGGATCAGCTTGGCGGTGACGGCAGGAAACTGCCTCTCAATCTGTTCGGCCCGGTGTGGTGGATAAAAATAGGTCCTCTACAAGAATTATAAATAAAAATAATAAGTTCTAAAAAATGCTTAAAATTATATTAATCTTAATAAATTAACTATCTTTAATTATCTTGAAGTTGGCAAACCAGAATGCCTTCCTCTCTTCTGGGACATCCGAGTAGTTGATCCACGGACCCCCATAGTTGGACCTCAGAATGGAGCCAAATGATCTCTGTACCGACGAGGGACGATATCTGTATACAACGATAATTATATTCATGAATATATATATATATATATATATATATATATATATATATATATATATAATATATATATATATATATATAATATATATATATATATATATTCATTTAACTTACTTTGTAGGATCGTCGGCCCAAATCTCCATCCTCATCTCGTCCTAAGGTGCGCATAGAGGGTCGCTCTGGTATGGATCCGCACGGGCGGGAGTAGGGTCTACCTCTTCCACCTGCTCCCCACCCTCCATGCTGCCATCAGCGGTAGGAAGGCTAGGGGAAGGAGGATCAGCAAGCCTGGAACTGCTCGTCCCAGGTGTACTGCCATCCGGACCTGCAACCGTATGGTACAATGGAGTGCTCGGGTCAGACGATGGTCCGGAGCCATCCTCTGGTAACAGAGCTTTCTGCCCACCTAAGGACATGGCTTGTCCTGACCTATCTTCGGGTCGTCCTGCCCTATCTTTGCGTCGTCCTGCTATGCTTCCGCGTCGTCCTGCCATGCTGATAATAACATATGATTAAAAATATAAATAAATACAATGACAATTTAGAAATATCTTTATACATTTGATTCATAATTTAAGTTTACAAAAATCTGAATACTAATAGAAATGATCACAGTTCATAATTTAAGATTATAGAAATATGAATACATTGAACTCACAGTTTCTCAATCACCCTCTAAAAATTCATCTTCTTTGTTTGCCTCCTCCTCCTCATCCTCTTCCTCTTCCTCCTCTTCTTCACTTTCATCTCCTTCATCTTTCCCTTCGGATGCTTGTACCTCTTCTACACAAGTAGACATGAAATGGAAAACTTCTGCTGAGTCGACATTAACTGTATTTGGTACAAGAGGCAGCTCGTCCTCATGATAAGCTACTTCGTCGACGTCGTAGGTATTTCTGGCTTTAGTCTTACATAATGCCCACCAGTTGTACGTCGTTGTTCCCCGTCTAGGATATGTTGTAAAATATACTAGTTGAGCTTGACTTGCTAGGACAAATGGTTCATATCCATGGTATCGACGACGGTAGTTAATATCCACAAGACCATGCTTGTCAATTTTCCATCCTTGATCTTGTATCGGATCAAACCAATCAACTTTGAACAACACGATCTTAGCAGGCTCTGTGCCATAATTGTACGTCAATTTTACAATCTTCCGTAAATCATTGCCTAGAGTGACATCTTTGTAGTTTATAGATTTGATACACAAGCAACTATTTTTTGTGGAATCAAGATCCAGGAAGCTATCTCTGATGGGAGAATTTGTTGACTTGAACTTAAACCCATTCACGCAATAGCTTGGCCATATTTTAACGGCATAAATTGGTCCCTTGGCAAGAGTTCTAATAGATTCAATCTCAAGGGTGACGTCTGGACGATCGACCTAAGCACGAGAAGATACAAAATTAAGTTCAATGTTAAGTTATTTCTTGTGCAAATACATATGGAGGAAGATTCTAACTAGCTTCTTACATATGCATTCAACCAAGACAGAAAATTAAGTCTCATTTCTTCTTCTACTTCTTCATCTGCAATGTATAGTCTACTTGACCTCACCTCATCATTAAATTTGCTGAAAACTAATAAATATCGATCAATTAGTTAAATTATAATAACGTAATCAACGAATAGATGACTTGAATGTTGAAGATTTTTACTTACCACTCTAGCTTTTCCACTTTATCCTCCTCGCAGTTGAGTAATATATATAACTGGGCAGCCCTTAGTATCTCATCATTCAAATATCTCATCTTCAATTTTTCAGAAGGATTTCCAAGAGCATTGAAGACATTCAATAATGCATTATTATATTCTATATCTCCATCGTCGTTCCTCATAGCTCTTGTTCTATTTGTAGCAATATGAGGTTTGAAATACATTGAACAAAAGTTTATAATCTCCTCAAGGACATAGGCTTCACAAAGAGAATCCTCGACCCGTGCCTTATTTTTCACCTTCCTCTTCAGGTGGTTTAGATGACGCTCGAACGGGTACATCTACCGTAACCGACGGGCCCACCAACACGTGCCTCATAGGAAAGATGAATTGGCAAATGCTCTATAGAGTTGAAGAATCCAGGAGGGAACACCCTCTCAAGCTTGCACAATGTTACTGCAAGGTCATTCTCCTCCTTTTCAAGCCGATCGATGAGAAACTTAGTAGAACAAATATCTCTGAAGAATATGCTAAGCTCTGTCAGTGGATCCCAAACGACTTAGGGTAAGAATTCCCGAAATGCAATCAGGATTAACCTCTCCATAAAAATGTGATAGTCGATGCTCTTCATACCCTGTAGTCTGTTCTCCTTCGGGTCAACATATCTTCTCAAATTCGATACGTACCCGTCTGGAAATTTTAGGCCCTGGATCCACCTACAAAGTCTACCTTTGTCCTCCTTGTCCAGTGAGAAAATCGCCTTAGGCTGCTTATACTTTCCACTGCCTTCCTTTATCAAATGTAACTCTGGACATCTGCATATTTCTTCTAAGTCCAACCTGGCCTTGGGATTGTCTTTTGTCTTCTCCTTTATGTCCATCACAGTATTTATTATATTGTCAAAGACATTCTTTTCGATATGCGTGACATCCAAGTTATGTCTGTGCAGATGGTCACTCCAATATGGCAGGTCCCAGAATATACTCCTTTTCGTCCTGTTGTGAGTGCAGCCAAATCCATCACACTTGTACCCTGCTGTAGGCTCTTCAATAGCCCTTGACAATTCTTTAAATTCCTTCCATATCGTGTCCCCGGACCACCTTGGCAGTGGACTGTACTTCTCTACTATGCCAGTACGAAAAGCATTCATGTTCCTCCTGTACGGATGATCCTTTGGCAGGAACTGTCGATGACAATCGAAGAAGTATGGTTTTCCTCCGTGTTTCAAACGAAAAGTCTTAGTACGATCCATGCAATACGGATATACGAGACGACCATGGGTGCTCCAACCCGATAACATTCCATAGGCCGGGAAATCATTGATGGTCCATATTAGTGCGGCCCCTCATCTGAAAGTTTTGCTTTCTGGAAACATCATATGTGGTTGCACCTACTTCCCACAACTGATTCAGCTCATCTACCAAGGGCTGTAAGTACACATCGATGTTCCTCTTCGAGTTCTTCGGACCCGGAATAATAACAGTTAGGAACATATAAGGAGTCTTCTTACACATCCAATGCGGCAAGTTGTACGGAGTAACAATCATAGGCCAACAAGAATATTATGAGCCCGAAAGTCCAAATGGGGTAAAACCGTCGGAGGAAAGCCCCAATCTGACATTACGCGGCTCCGAAGCAAAATTGGGATACACTCGATCAAAGTGCTTCCATGCTTCCCCGTCGGATGGATGATCCAGTACTCCATCTATTTGTTCCCGCTTGTGCCAACTCATATTATCAGCTGTCTCCTTTGCCATAAATAATCTCTGTAACCAAGGCACCAGAAGTCCTTGCTGTATTAGTTGCCTTGAAGCAATCGACACCACAAAATCTGTAGGCGTCTTCATCATTGTCGTCCATATAGTACAACATGCATCCGTTACGACATGTATCAATTTTTTCATACCCCATCCAGAGCGATCTCACCATTCTCTTCGATCGGTAGAAGTCTTTAGGTAACTTGGCACCCTCCGGCAATATATCTATAATTAACTCCAGGATTTGGTTGTAGCATTCTTGAGACATGTTGAAATCTAATTTTATGCTCAGCAGTCTTGTAATCACCTCCAACGGAGAATGATCATCACAACCAGGATATAAATGAGTCCTTGTATTCTCTAGCAACTCCATGAACTTTGCAGCATCGACATTCGGTGCCTCCTCAGCTGCATATTGATTGTTCGGATCGAAACTAGGCCTCGTAGCATCGAAAACCATATTCGTCCACCCGTGGTCGTAATCAGCATGCTCGTGGACATCTACATAAGGCTCCACATAAGGCTCCGGCTCGGATGCTAAAGGCACAAGTTCTCCGTATACGGTACACTGATAATAATTTGGCATGAAGCCCTTCGAATACAAATGATATGTCACATCCACTTCCGAATGATATTTCAAGTTGCGACATCTCACACATGGACACTTAATTTTTGTATGGTCCATATACTGAGGGAATGCCTTGGCAAAATGCAGGAACTGTTGCATACCCTGTATAAATTTATCCCGCACACCGCACATGTCATCAGGATGACGATTGTACATCCACAAATGGTTCTACAGATAGTAATTCATATCCATTTTAAGATAATTCTGCAAAGATTGAAACTCAATGTATAATTTATATCTGTTTTGTAATTCCAAAAAAGAAACAAACTAGTAGACATGTGTATATGTTGCACACCCGGTCTCACTAGCTACCGTTGTCACTTCCTCCTTAACAGTAGGAGGAGCCACCTCAGCAATCTGTGTTTCCCTCATCTACATTTTCGAAAGCAGATAAAAAGGTTATATTCAATTTTTTGACAAGTGTGAGAACAGATGGCTCAGAACACAACCCAAAATTCGTTCTAGCATACATTAGTGTGAATCATCTATGTTTTGTACATATGGTGTAGTATATGTTTTTATCATATCTAGTATCTGAAGATTGTAACAGATTCAGGATGAACTCACATAATGTAATACTAAGACATCATCTACTACTATAAGATATAGTGATAGATTGTCGTATCATCATTGCCGAGGGATGTAGGTTAATTGGAGGACAGTCATAATGTAATACTAAGATATCATCTACTACCAAGTGTGGGGACCGATATATTTCACATGCTTAATTGCCAAGTGTGGGGAGGGATGGCTCAGAACACAACCCAAAATTCATTCTAGCATACATTAGTTTGAATCATCTATGTTCTATACATATGGTGTAGTATATGTTCTTATCGAATCTAGTATCTGAAAGATGTAACAGAATCAAGATGAACCCACATAATGTAATACTAAGACATCATCTACTACTATAAGATATAGTGATAGGTTGTCGTATCATCATTGCCGAGGGATAGGGGTCGGAGGACAGTCAACTTTATCTATGGCTACATAGTTTCTGCCTCGCCAGTCGAATGGCTGTAGGGACTATGTCCTGATCACCATGTTGTACCATATATTGTTTTACGACACAATTGGTATCACAAGCATAGAGAATATGTATCACAAGTGTATCACAAGTATAAAAATATGTGCATATATATATATATATATATATATATATATATATATATAAAGAACACACACATGTATATACATATACATCCTTATATACAATAATTTCTGTCTCAGAGATAATAGTTCTCTCTATACATAAAGAACACACACATGTATATACAAAGAACACACACATGTAGGAAGCACCATGTATGATAGATAAGCTTTCAGGAAATTAATATGTGTGTGCAGTATGTGTGTGCAGTGTGTGTATGAGAAAGAGAATGTGTGTGTGCTGTGTGTGTGTGTGTGTGTGTGTGTGTGTGTGAGAGAGAGAGAGGGTGGCTACCGGAGGAGGACGACGCTGGAGGAGGGAGAGCGTGTGTGTGTGAGAGAGAGAGAGGGCGGGGGCTACCTGAGGAGAAGGCCGGAGGAGGAGGAGGTCGGAGGAGGGAGATCGCCGGAGGAGGGAGATCGCCGGAGGAGGGAGCGAGCGCCGGAGGAGGAAGGGAGATCGAAAATTGGAGGGGAATGAAAAATTTTTGGGGTTGATCGAAAAGGAAACCCCTCCTGCCCTATATGAAACAATTAGCAACGTTTGATATGGACGTCGCTAAATGTTGCTGAATTATTAATATACGGCGATGGTCTATAACAGACGTCGCTACGCATCGCTATATATAAATAATTAGCGACGTGTACCGACGACATTGCGACGCAAATTTTTATTTAATAAATTAAAGTCGCTAGACATCGCTATTAGTCGCCAACAGTGACGAATAGCGACGACGCTTGACCACGTCGCTACATTCCCAAAATTTAGTGACGTCCTTTCATGGAGTCGCTAAATTCGTCGCAAATCTGACTTATTTTGGTAGTGTCATCTCTCAAATAGAGCCTAAAAACATTAACGATAATTCTAATTATAAATTTTGGATGCTTGTTATGCAAGAAGAACTCAATCAATTCGAGCGAAATAACGTTTGGGAACTCATTCCTAAGCCCCACAACTATCCTATTATTGGGACAAAGTGGGTATTTCAAAATAAGCTTAATAAGGATGGGATCGTAACCCGTAACAAAGATAGATTGGTTGCTCAAGGCTATAACTAAGAGAAAGGCACTGATTATGAAGAAGCATATGCATCGATTGCTCGCCTCAAGTCCATCTGAATGCTTTGTGCTTTTGCTTGCTTTAGTGATTTTAAAAAAATTCAAATGGATGTCAAAAGTGCCTTTTTGAATGGTATTAAAGAATAGGTGTATGTCAAGCAACCTCCTGACTTTGAAGATTTTCACTTTCTAATCATGTTTTCAAACTACACAAAGCCCTTTATGGCCTCTAACAAGCCCCCCGTGCTTTGTATGAGCGTCTTAGCTCTTTTCTACTTTCACACAACTTCTCCAAGGGCAAAGTTGACACCACTTTTATTTAAAAATCTCACAATGGAACATTTTTATTAGTTCAGATATATGTAGATGACAACATTTTTTTTCCACTAACAAAACACTCTGTGAAGATTTTGTGAAAGTTATGCAGGATGAGTTTAAAATGAGCATGATGGAACCATTATCATTCTTTATTGGATTACAAATCAAGCAAGGATTTCAAGGCACATTCATAAATCAAGCCAAATACACCAAGGATCTCCATAAGCGCTTTGAACTGGATACATCCAAATCAATGAGAACTCCTAAGGCTGCTACAATGAAGCTTGATCAAGATTTTGATGGTGTATCGAACGACATTCGTAAGTATCGATGTATGATCGGTAGCTTACTCTATCTAACTAAGTCGTCCCGATATCATGTTTAGTATATGTTTATGTGCACGATACCAAGCAAATCCTATAGAATCACACTTATGTTCTGTTAAGCGTATTTTTTGGTATCTCAAAGGCACCATTAACATGGAACTTTGGTATCCAAAATCTCTATCCTTTGAGCCTATCAGCTACTCAGATTCAGATTTTGCCGGATGGAAGAATAATCGAAAAAGCACTAGTGGCATATGCCAATTTCTTGGCAAATCCTTTGTCACATGGTTTAGCAAAAAATAAAACTCGATTGCCCTTTCCACAACTGAGGCTGAATACATCGCGGATGGATGTTGTTGTGCATAAATTCTTTGGATAACACAAATACTTGTTGACTATGGTATTTCCTCAAATGGCATCTCTATCAAATGTGACAATAATATCTCTAATAATCTGAAGAAAAACCATATTTGTCACTCTCATACGAAACACATTAAGATTAGACACCACTTTTTGCGTGATTATCAACTAAAAGGAGACATACATCTTGAATTTATTAACACTATGCATCAACTTACTGATATCTTTACCAAACCACTCGCCGAAGATCGTTTCTTCTTCATTTGTCGGGAAATTGGCCCTCCTGAAAAATCTTTTTAACTTTAATTTTTTTTTCTAATGGACGATCCAGCAGATTTTTCGTGCCATATCTTGTGGACGACTAATTGTTCAGTCCATTCCAATATTTTCTAGACTCTCACTACAACAAAAAGACCTATTAATGACGCTTGATAAGTGATTTTCATGACGGCTGATGTGGAAGCGTCATCAATGTTCAGCAAGACTAGAATCTATGACGGTTTACATTAAAAACGTTATTGATAGTGCTCCAGTGATATGAGCGTCATAAAAAAAGCACGAAAATTTAAGTTGAAACCTCGACTCCCCTGCAATTCTCCTGCACTTAAGAAAAATTCTAAACCCTCTCTCTTTCTCCTTCTCCTTCTCCTTCTCCTTACGCTCCCCAACTCCCCTCAGCCCACTCCCCGCTCCCCAACTCCCCTCAGCCCGCTCTCAGCTCCCCGCTCCCCAACTTCCCTCAGCCCGTTCCTCGCTTCCCTTGGTTACAGACTCCACCGCAAAGGGAAGGATGTCACCGGCGTAGCCTTCACCACCGGTTTGTCCTAAAATCTCGATCATTGCTTATTTTATGCCCTAAATTCAAAAATCTCCTAATTTTTGACAACCATACATGCATCCATCTCTCCAAAATTAGGGATCTAAATTTTAGGGTTTCCCGACGTCTCCGTCCACGTCGGCGATGATCCGAAAAGGGCTACATCATCGTTGATTTCTCTTGATTAAGTGAGTGATTTTGATTTGGATTTTTTTCCTAAAAAAAGATTTTGTTGGGAGTGTAATTTTTTCCCTAAAAATTAGGGTTCTTAATTTTGATTTGAATTTTTTTCCCTAAAAGGGTTCTTTGATTTTTTTTTCTGTTTGTTCTTGTTCAAGGGAGTGTAATTACATTTGGGAAGCCGAGTCCGAAGCCTCTCAACAGTCACAGCCGCGACCCGGCAAGGTGCTGTACGTGCCTGCGAGCCGAGTCCGAAGCCTCCCTTCGGATTCTGATACTAAATTCTGGGGTATAAATTCTAAACTCTTGATTGATTTCAGTTTCTGGGTTTATTTTGTTTGTCGATGATGTTGTTGGATCTCGATCCCTACATAAAAAGGGTTTCGATCGACTGATACGTGTTGGGTTCGATTTTGGCTTGATGATCCTACGATTGTCTTTGTTTGTGAAGCGCGAATGATCTTTAGATCATGTTCGGTTCTTTACTTGCTGTTGGATTATTTTCGGTTTCGGGTTACCTAGCTGCTGTTGGAATTATTTGTGATGCATGTATTGTTGGTTTGGGTTTCTTGTATAAATTGTTGCTTGGGTTCTCCTTCCTATACTTGCTGTGGGATGTTGGTTTTGGTTTTCCTTATTATACATGTTGGGTTGGGAAAGATTTCTTTGCTGTAGGAGATGTTTTGCTATTTGGATTAAAATTGTTGGTTGGGTATCTATTATGCATGATGGATTTAACTTGGTACTGTGGGTGTTTTTGTTGGGAGCTTTTCGATATAAATCACATGCGGGTATATATTAGTTGGGAGTATTTCTATTTCGGGATTGACATCTCCATTAGCATGCATGCGTCGTTGATTTTGGGACTACGTCCACTATGCCATGCCTGGATGTTTTACTTTATTTGTCGGTTTCGGTTTTTATTAGAGTACTCTGATATTCTTGGTGTTGGTCGTTCGACCAAATGAACCAAAGCGTTGCAGATCGTATCGGATACACTGGCTCCGTGTCGGGACGTGTCCTATACGTGTTATGGCACGCTAGTACAGCAGATGATGATTGATCCTTATCTGAGACATCTTATATATCTCATTTCGTTTCTTGTCGTTAGTCGTAGTTTGTATGTTGGTATTGTTGGGTTGTTCATTCTGGGTGCAGATACGCTCGTGTTTGTACTAGTCGATACTGGACACGGATGTGAGGATACCTTCGTGTCGATGATGTAGCCTCTCCACAGTTGCAGTCGCGACCCGGCGAGGCGTTGTGCGTGCCTGCGAGCCGAGTCTGAAGGCTCCTTTCGGATTCCGACACCAAATTTTGGGGTATAAATTCTAAACTCTTGATTGATTTCAGTTTTTGGGTTTATTTTGTTTGTCGATGATGTTGTTGGATCTCGATCCCTACATAAAAAGGGTTTCGATCGACTGATATATGTTGGGTTCGATTTTAGCTTGACGATCCTACGATTGTCTTTGTTTGTGAAGCGGGAATGATCTTTAGATCATGTTCGGTTCTTTACTTGCTGTTGGATCATTTTCGGTTTCGGGTTACCTAGCTGCTGTTGGAATTATTTGTGATGCATGCATTGTTGGTTTGGGTTTCTTGTATAAATTGTTGCTTGGGGTCTCCTTCCTATACTTGTTGTGGGATGTTGGTTTAGGTTTTCCCTATTATACATGTTGGGTTGGGAAAGATTTCTTTGCTGTAGGAGATGTTTTGCTATTTGGATTAAAATTGTTGGTTGGGTATCTATTATGTATGATGGGTTTAACTTGGTACTGTGGGTGTTTTTGTTGGGAGCTTTTCGTTATAAATCACATGCGGGTATATATTAGTTGGGAGTATTTCTATTTCGGGAATGACATCTCAATTAGCATGCCGGCATCGTTGATTTTGGGACTACGTCCACTATGCCATGCCTAGATGTTTTACTTTATTTGTCGGTTTCGGTTTTTATTAGAGTACTCTGATACTCTCGGTTTTTCGATATAAATCACAGACTCTAAAATTGACAGACTCTAAAATATAGGGTTTTACTTTCTTTTTTAGGGTTTTGCTATACGTACATGTGCTATAGACAGTCTTCATGTGACCAAGTTGAAGCGTTATAAGTGTGCTTCTTCGCTACAGTATCTGTGAGATTTTTGATGTCGATAGTTTTGATGTAGCTAAAGTGTACTCTATATTGGATACTCTATATATTTTGAGAAGATGTATATAATGAAATGGAGAAATGTAGAATGGTAGCTAAAATACTCTATTTTGAGACAATGAAATGGAGAATGCTACTTTATATTACATTTCAATGCTTTGTTGTGAATATGGTTCAAAGTGGTTATTTTCGAATTGAATTGAGCAGCGTTTGGAATGTATAACATGCAGTATAGAGCGTTATAAATGTGATACAACGACCATATACAGCGATTTTTCATAACTATCCATAACGCTTTGAAAATAAAACGTAGCAGAAATTAAACCTATTAATGACGGTTTTGGATGAATTATCTATAACGCTTTTAAAAACATTTATAATACCCGATTTCATAACGCTTGGACTGAGAAAAAAAGCGTCATAGTTTGCAATTAATGACGCTTTTTAGCCGTCATTAAAAGGTATTTTTGTTGTAGTGTCTATTCAAAAAATTTCTTTTGTTTTGTTTGGATCATCCGTCGGATATCCGTAGATAACCGACGGATCATCCGACTGACACGTTCTGGTACAGATTTGACCTAATCTGACATTCCATTTCCCCAAAACACCTTTTTATCTACTCCAAACATCAGCACACCTCTTTCCAAAAACCCCTAACCCCTCATATCCCCTCCCCCATTAATACTCACCAACCCCCTTTAACTTTCCCTCCCCTCTCTCTTTAAAACTCCACAACTCTCTCTCTCTCTCTCTCTCTCTCTCTCTCTCTCTCTCTCTCTCTCTCTCTCTCTTTCTCTTTCTCTTCACTTTCCATATTTTCATCTCCCTCATACTCTCTCTAAGCCCACATACACCAGCACACCCACCGTCAGCCACCGCCCAAGTCTGCCACTTCGCCATGTCATCCAAATGTCCTCGTCATGCCATTTCTTTTTCATCCTCCAGCACTCCTTCCACCAACCTATTGGTCCCCTCCGCCATGGCTCACGGCTACAACCCCACCATCTTCCGCTCGGCTCGACAGTCTAGAGATTGGTTCTCCATATTCAACAAACTCCCCGTCTATACGAGCAAACCGATCTCATTCCTCCTTTTTCCAGAACATCAAAAAAAATCAGATGTTGGCCTGGATGAACTGCTGGAGAGGCAGGCTTACGTATACCCATCGGCTGTCCAGATGTTCTACTGCAACCTAGGTGCTAGTGGGGATGGTCTTGTATTTGAGACAAAGGTCAGTGGGGTCAAACTCAATGTTACCGTACCCACTTTGGCCAACATTTTCGGCATTCCCGAATGTGCTAACCTCCATCCACTCCTTGCCACCATCGACTCCATCAAACTCTCATCTGACTACACTTTCAAGGAGTTTATATTCGGTATCTGCGATCGTCCTGCCTTCCTCAAACTATATGACAAAGATTTGTCCCATTTTACCATGATCCCTATCGCATCCTATGTCACTCCATCACCCTCAAACAAGGTAACATGGACAACTTACTACTGAGGAGCTGATAGCCATGTACTCTCGCTTTACCAAACAACCTTTCTCCCTAGCCAAAACTATCATCTATTCCATGATCCGTATACAGGAAGCCAATCACCACTCCCTTCTGTTTGGGATGTATATCACAATGATTCTTGAAGCCGACAGAGTGGATCTCACCATCTGCCCAAACCCTACAAAACCATCACTCTTAGACAAATCCAAACCGAGACCCCTCCACTCACCATCTCGTCCATCTGCTTCCCAACCACCTGTGACGGGTACATCCTCTATTCCTCTGGCTCCAACGCCTTTATCTCCTGAGATTCGGTGATATATTGATCGACGTTTCGACTCTCTCTCTATCTCCACCTCAGAACACATCCATGTCACACCCCAGAACCAGAATACTGGAGAGCGGGGGCAGACATAGCCAGCTATGTATATTGAAGTGCAACCCACCTCGCTATACGGTCACGGCTGTCTAGATACATGAGGGTTTAACTACAAGCCAGCAGTCTCCTAAGGTCATGAACAAGCCTATTGTCTCAATCCCAAGCAAGTAAGTAAGAGTTACAAGATATATGATCATTAAATATACAATAGTAAGGCGTTCCAAACATTATATATTCAGCTGATCATGAAGCTAGTCATTACAAAATGTCAGGACTAGCAAGAGTTTAGTCATACATGATCAACCCTAGGATCCGTCAATCATGTTACAGCCCATAGGCAGACAGTAAATAAGTGCAATCAAGCTAAACAGGTGCTCGTCGGCTAAACGCCTCAAAAGAATATGTTTACAATAGAGTGGGAGATCAAAAATAAACCCACTCGTTGCCAGGGTTCCGTCTAGTGGCCACCATCTGGCTGGAAAGTTGGTAGATCCTCGGGAGCTGCTCCGAAATCTGGCCATACAAAACCAGCTGGGTCAGACCCCAGAAAGAGCAAGTGCCACAAAGGAAGCTTCACTTAGGAACTAAAACCAGCAATCAGCACAAGAGTATAAATAAGGTAAAAATTGGAAATAAAGAAAATACCTCAGGATGATATACGACGAGATAACCATGGAGCTATTCAGATAACCAGGTTACAACCCGTAAACCAAACAAGGACCGGGGTTGTAACCCTTCGTCTGAACAGAACTTGGATTCTCACCATTTATCGATAAAATAAATACAAGCATTCTGGTCATGCAGTAATCAGGATCAGGACAAGACTAGACTGGTTAGACTCCATCCAATCATTTCACGGCCAAGCAAGAATTACGGCTTGATACTTCAACTAACTAGGGTTGTCACAAGCCTAATTACTAACAAGATGCAGCGAGATTATTCCACAGCCACAAGCCCTGCAGTCCATCCAGGTTACCCGGGTTGAAAGATTAGGGTTGAATTCAGGTGGGTACATCGTCCAGGAAACGCATGTATCCTTAGGTAGCTTGAAGGGTGCAACACATGACAGTGTGCTGGAAATGTGCCCTACTCGACGGCAGGCTACAGATCCCAAGGTGTGCCCAGGTAACGGGATTGCCTGTAGCTGGGAGATCTCTTTATGACTAGTGTATTAATCTAGTTATTAGCCTTAGTCCATTTCAATGGGTACTCCTGACCGTGGTACTCAGGAGTCCCCTCCTAGACATGATGCAAGACAGGACTGGATTATTTGTACAAGCACAATCGCCCACGGTGTCCAGGTAATTTATACAGGTCATGTCATGTCAGGTAGCCGTCGTAACAGCTGTTCAAGATAATTCATGTCAGGTTATCATGTCAAGTGTACTAGTCAGGAGTGCGCCACAACGGGCCACTATCATGTCGTATCATGCTTACTTGTCAGGGGTGCGCCACGACGGGCCACTATCAGATCATGTCAGGTTAGTCATGACAGGAGTGCACCACTACGGGTCACTGTCGTGTTATGCTAGTTCCTTGTCATACCATGCCATGTACAATAGTCATTCCAAACATATTAAGTAAAATCAAGTTCATGACAAAAAGGCGTAAGGATATAAAATAGGCGTAAAAATATACAGTAAGGAGTTTACAAAATATGGGTAATTAATGATAAATAATAATACACAGGGTTATTAGAAAGTCATGCGGCTCAGGCCTATGCGGCCAGGGGAGGATAAGACACATACGGCTCAATTAGGTGAGCGCATGCGGCCAGGGTCACTGGAACCCATGCGGCCAAGACAAGAGGGGCGCATGCGGCTCAGGGGGACGAGGGCGCATGCGGCCCAATTAGGTGGGTCTCATGAGGCTAGCGGAATAGAAGTCCATACGGCTGGATCTGGGCCAGGCGCATGCGACTTAGGAGATAAAGGATGCGCATGCGGCTGGGATTAATCAGGGTCATGCGGCCCGGACTAAGAAGTCCATGCGGCTGGGTCTGGGGATTCTCATGCGGCTGGAGGATCAGGGCCTATGCGGCTCGCGGGAAAAAGTTCATGCGGCTGAGAGAGCACTTGCCGCATGAAATGTTCATGCGGTCAAGTCAAGCCCATGCGGCCAGGACTGTCGTATGAAGGATCATGCGGCTCGGAATCACTTGCCGCATGAAGTATTCATGCGGTCAAGTCTAGCACTGTTCTTCTTTTCCAAGCTTCCGAGAAGAAGAACGCCAAGAATCCATGCTCCATGCTCCATGAAACCTTCATCCGGAGTCCAAATCCGAACTTCTATAGGTCAAAATGGGGTAGAACGAAATTCTCTACAACATAGAACCATCAAAACTCGGAAATAACAAGATTAAGTAGATCAAAACCCAAGAAATCCGAAAATAATATAAATATAGATCTACAAGAATCTAGCCATGGAAAGTGAAAATGCCAAGTTCTAAAGTAAGTTAGAATGCTGTAAGGAAGAGAATGAAGCAATAAAATTGGAGTTCCTCCATGAAGCAAGTTGCACTTGCCTAGACCTCTCTCTCCTCTCTCTGGTAGGTGAAGTAGTAAATGAAAGAAGAAGAAGAGTAATAAAGAGAGAGAAAGAAGAATGGTAATAAATACCAAAGGTGGTGGTAGGTAGGGGGTTCACCCATGGTTCATGATGAACCAAAAACAATCCCAACCGAACCAAGCCAACCCCGGTCCAAGAATAAACCGAGCCAAGAAGGAAAAGCTAAGCCAGGAAATCATGCAATACAAGATAAAATACGTACACGTATTCCAAATACGTAATACGAACCACAGGCATTACAATCCAAGATGCCACTTGTGGTATAGACAGTTTTATCCATCACATCTTCATGGATCAGGCCTACTATATCTAACGCTATTTTGAGGAGCGTAATCCTTCGTCAATCTCGTTGTGCCTCATGCTGGCTACCTCGGGCCGCGGTTTACTGACACCAACGTCCATTGCTTCAAGTATCCTGGAGGCATAGATCCCTATGGTGCCTTTACCCCTACCCCAGGCATTGATGAGGATCCTTCAACGGATGTCGACCTTCTGGCCGCTCCTAATAGTTAATGGTTTCCTGCACCAGGTGGTAATGTGTCCCAGAATAAATGTATTTTTATGTTTTTGTGCAGTCCTTCGTAGACATTTAGTGTGTGGTCCTTATCTTGTGAAGTCCTTCGGGGACTAGGTTTATTATGTTTTGTCTTGTGAAGTACTTCGTGGACTAGTTATCTGGTATTATTCATAGTTCTTG
This sequence comes from Iris pallida, assembly GCA_029216955.1. Taxonomy (NCBI): domain Eukaryota; kingdom Viridiplantae; phylum Streptophyta; class Magnoliopsida; order Asparagales; family Iridaceae; genus Iris; species Iris pallida. The sequence continues at coordinate 3,557,989 of JANAVB010032820.1, forward strand.
CAGTTCTCTGTGTGTGTCCTAGCAAGGAAAATTTTATGTTTAAAAACTTTTTATGGTATCATCTCTCTTATCCAATGCATGTGTTTCTGCTATTCATCTATACTATTCATTTACATTTGTCCCTAGCACGTGTTCTTTTATTTTGTATAAATGCCAAAGGGGGGAAAATTGTATTGAGGGGGAGATATCATATTACGGGAGAGCTCTCCTAAATTTGTATGTTTTGTTAATTATCAAAATGGGAGAGATTGTTGGCACATTAATTTTGATATATTGACCATAATTAACTATCGTACTGTTTTAGTTCTATTACTCTACAGAAATGACTTGAAAAGCGTTAGCAATGTAAGAAAGATGCTTTATACACCTGCCGCGCTAACTCAGCTCATAGATCACAAATCAAAAGATATAAGATGAAAGCAAAAAGATCCAAGATCGTAACTCTACTAGTTCTCTAAAGTGTCTGTAAGTTCATAGGAAATCTATGTAAATACTTTGATTGAATAACAAAGCAAAAAGCTTTTAAAACAAATTAACGTTCATGAAGAAGGGGATCATCCAGCAGAAATTCGTGAATCACCGACCGATAATTCGAATTATCACAATAAGTATATGTGGGGACATTTGGATGATCCTATAAAAATCTGTGAAACACAAACGTACAATCCGAATTATCATAGCAAGTATTTATAGGAACATTCGAATAATCCGAAAGACATCCGCGGATCACCGATGGATAATCTAAATTGTCACAGCAAGTATCTGTGGGGACATTCGGATTATCTGGTGAAAATCTGTGGAACACCGACGGACAATCCGACTTGTCACAACAAGTATTTGTAGGAATATTCAGATGATCCGACAGACATCCGCGGATCACCGTCGGATAATTCGGCTTGCTTAATTGGCTATTTTGAAATTCAAATCCAATGGCAATAAATTAGAGCATTTAATGCATACAACGGCTAGTTTTCTATCCGTACTGTTGGAAAGGATAATCCATCGGATGTTCGCAAAAAACCGACGGATGGTCCGTTCGGCTGTAGGGATTTGTATAAATAGACTTCTCCTTTCTTCATAAATGCTTATCCACTTGAGCCTTAAATTTCTTTATCTACCAAAGAGCTCCACCATAACTCTACGAAGCTTTTATTTGTCATCCAAAAAGTGTTAGAGTTAATTCAAAGAGTTGTAACTTAGATCTTCCAAGTGTTCAAGAAGATTGAAATCTTTTCTCTTGTGTTTGAAGTTGACGAACCTTCGAATAAAAACTCATGTGTAAGAAGTTTATGAGTCTTCGGATCAAAGCTCGTGTTGTACTATTTACTCAAATATTGGATTAAAGCCGAAGAGAGTTTCGGGAATGGAGTGCCCCAAGGGAGGATATCAGGATACATCGAGTGTTTGATCTCTTCTCTCTGTTGAATTGCTATTTACTTTATATATTATTATTGGTAATTATTCTATTACCCTATTCA
>JANAVB010032820.1:3564466-3631966 GCA_029216955.1 Iris pallida
GCCCACCAGCCCTTCGAATATACCCGCGTTGGACCGGACGTAGACCATCGGGCACCCTAAGTAGGAGAATGGAGGGTACGCCACGGATAAGGAAGTGGTGTTGGTTAGGGAGGAGGAGTGATCTCTATTGGTCTTGTGGTGGACATAGATAACACTCTTGTTAGAGTTGATCGTTGGCCAGAGCATTTGGCGTATCTCTGCAACGTGTTATAGATGACATCCACGGACCCGACATCGTCGGAGGAGAAGATGACGATGTCATCGGCATAAGCGAGCTAGGTGATAATCGGACAACCGCTGGTGGCATAAAAATACTGAAAGTGGGGGGTGCCAACTATTTTATTGAAGTTTCTGCTCAGTGCTTTAGCCGCAATAATAAAGATGGTGAAAGATAAGGGGTCTCCTTGTCTAACACCGTGACTCGATTTGAAGAAGCCCTCTACTTGGCCGTTGATCACCATAAAAACCAAGAGTTACTGATCGATCGCCAGACGATGTTGGTCCAGGTTTTCGAAAACCCGAAGGCCCTGAATACCCAAATCATGAATTGCCAGTCTAACCTGTCATACGCATTCTCCATGTCCAGCTTGATGGCAATGTTTCCGCCCTTTAGATGGTAATTTCATGCACGTGATCATCTCCTGGGCCAGCAGGATGTTGTCCAAGATGTTCCTACCACGGACGAAGCTGCTATGCTCTTTTGAGATAATCTTGGAAAGAATATCGGTCATGCGATTGGCTATAATCTTCGATATAATTTTGTTGGTAAAAGTGCACAAGCTTATGGGGCAGAAGTCTTTGAAGGTCTCCGGATTCTCTTGCTTGGGGATAAGAATAAGGTTGGCACAGGAAATAGAACGGGGTACCTGGGTCCTTGGAAAAAAGCGATGGCTGATGATGTACCAGCAAGCTCAAAAGAATACACCGGTGAACCCTTCAGGGTCGGGGGCACTGTGCTCGTTCAGAGCCCATACGGCCTCTTTTATTTCAAGCTCGGAAGGGGGAAGCTGCAGCTGGATGTTGTCACTGTCTTCTATCAGGTGAGGGATCTCCGCTAGGAATTCCTTATCCAAGGTGATGGGTTCTTTATAGAACTGCTGAGAATAGAAATTGGTCACGGCCGTTTGGATCCCCTGTGACTTTTGATGATGTGGTCGTTCTCTTCTTGCAATTTGGTGAAGGTTGAGCTGTTGTCTTCTACCCTTGACACAGGAGTAAAAATAGCTCGTGTTTTTGTCTCCTTCGCTGTCCTAAGTCAGCCTGGCTTTCTGCTTCCAGAAGTCGGCCTCAACTTTCAGCCAAAATTTCATTAGAGCTCTAGTCAGGTTGAGGGAGGCACGAGCTGTGGGGGATCTGTCGGTGGCGAACAGTATTTCTACACGGGTAATATCGTCCTCCGCCGTACGGACCGCCTAGAAAATGTCCCAAAGCAGTCTTGCTCCAAGCAATGAGAGTTTTTCTGGTGGCTTTGAGTTTGTTTCGATACATACCAGAGGGTCGAGGGCATCCACGCTAATCCAAGCGGTGGCTACCGTGTTCATGAACTGGGGATGATGACTCCAGAAGTTGAGGAATCAAAAACTCTTCTTGATCTGGTTCGATTTGCTGCTGATTTCGATGAGGAGGAGGGAGTGATCCGATTCAATCGCATTGAGGTGAGATAGACTGGAGATGAGATCCATATCTGACCATTTTGAGTAGATAAGAGCACGGTCCAGACGGAAGTATTGTCGTCGAGTGCCTTCTTGCATATTGCACCAGGTGAACATGCTGCCAATAACTGAAGAGGAAAGATGGGAGCTAAAGATGAAGTTGGTGAAGTCGTGAATAGCTGACAGAGGCGAAGGTCGGCCTCCCGACTTCTCTTCTCTACGTGACGGTATTGAAGTCGCCAATGCAGAGCCAGGAGAAATTGATGTTGTTGAGCTGGACGAACATCAGGTCCTCCCACTGTTTATGTTCCAGGATATCGCAGCTACCATGGACGGCAGACAGGAGGGCTCGGGACTGGATCATGGGGTGTTCCACCCAACATGTGAGAGTCTATCTCGAGTCGAGGACAATGTCGAGGTTCACGTCGGCGGAGAAGAGGATCCAGATGTCGTGGCTGCCGGCAATGGCTGAAGAGAAACCTAACTGCAACAGAATGGATTTGATTTTGTTTGGAGATATTTTAGGTTGAATAATTACTAAGATGTCGAGCTTGTGAATACGCTTGAGACTCTTCAATCTTCTAAGGTGGGTTGGTGGGCGAGGCCTCTAACATTCCATGAGAGGATGTTAAGTATTAGTATTACTTTGGAAGTGGGGGTTTGGTGAGTTTCGAGGCCGACCTGGTGGTCATGGCCAAAGCTTCTTTAGCACATTTTTTTCTTAGATTTTTTTGGAGGTGGTAGTCCTTTCTTTCCGTCTTGGTGGTGTCTATTTCCTCGTTCGGATGCATGTACTCCTCTCCAAAAATCTCTGTCAAAGCTCCGAAATAGATGTACGATGTGGTAATGCCGGCTTCAATGCCCTGTTAAAGTCTGGTCACTTGGGCTGTCCCGATGTTGGCCAGGGCTTTCGTACGAATTTTTGAAATTCTGTGTAGGTTAGAGGTGGTTGCTGTGTTGGAGGATGGGGGTGGCCATCATCTCCTATTCTGCAATAGTGTCTGCTTCCCTATCAGAGGTGCCGCTATACTCTGTGTCCTCTATCGTTATGAGGTCTCCGGTGCGGCTGGTTAGAGTGACATCTGTGAGGGTCGGAAGGGAGTTGTAGGGCACCATCGCTCTATCTAGGGGATCTTGTTGTTGGGTGTGGTGTTCTCCGGCTCTGCTACCTAGAGGTTAAGATACAACCTCCGCTAGGGTGTCGCAGATTCCAGATGACACTTCAGTGTTGTCGATGGTGTCAGATTTGAAAAGGTCAAATTTGTTGGAGAGGTTGATGCCCATTGACTGATGGGGGACCAAGGCCCTTTCTGCGGTGGACTGAGTTTGGTTATTAGGATGTTCCTCAAATTGGATGTGAGTGTTGGGACAAGGAAAAAGAGGCAATTGATTGGTAATCTTGGTCTGTTTGAGGGGGATGGCCATTCGGGAGGCCCTTTTTTAACTCTGGATGGGCACGGAAGCAGCGTTCCATAGTGTAACCTCTCATCTGACAGTGTTTGCAGAAGATGACGCTGTTGTCGTAAATAATGTGTTGGGTGTGCAGATTGTCACCTAGCGAGATTTGGATGTGTTTAGGTAGGTCCTTGGACAGGTCTAGTTCCATGCATATTTTGGCGTAGTTACCCTTAGAGAGGCTCCTAGTTTCTTCCGCCATGGCAACAAACGTGCCGAAGGAACTCGCAATCCTCTTCAGCGGAGCGGGGGCGAAACAGACAAGGGGGAGGTTTGGGAACGTTACCCACGCCGAGACGATCGGGGAATCTTCGGCGGTATTAAAATTTGGGGTCCATTTGGTAATTTTAAATGTATGGTTAAAGATCTTTCATATTCCTCGGACCCAAACATTCTTGTGGTCAACCTCTGAGGAGAGATGCAGGAAGATGTGTTTTGGGTCTAAGGGTGCCACCCTGTATCCTGAAAGGAGGCCCCAGCTGGCGATAGTTTCCTGAACTCGGGGAAATTTCGGGCAGGCGGGGGAGAATTTCAGCACAAAGGTATGTGGGAAGGTCGCTGATAGGTCTGATATTTCGCCGGCAGAGAATAGCACCATTATGTTATCTGTCCCAGGGTAGAAATCGATCTCAGGCAGCTCTACTTCCACAACGGGCAAGAGGCGTTGGGTGGCGCGATCAGGTCTGAGCTTGTCAGCATAAGACAACGGCCCAGGATGGAGAGAGCCCGACGGGACAGAACTTTTAGAAGCTGTAAGCTCCTTGGTTGTAGACAGAGCGAGGAAAAGAAGGTCGGAGGAGATGATCGGCACCGACTGGCGCGACCTATCTCCCAGGCCTACTGGCGCCAACGGGCCGCCCAGAGCAGGGGAAGGACCAATCTGCGTGACCACAGCCGAGAGGTGGGGAAGTGCCCCTGCGAGGGAGTCGGGAGCGGAGTCTGCGGCTACAGCGGAGGGGAAAAAGGTGGCGTTGACCGCGCTGGGGAGTGATGCGCCCTCTGAGCAAGCGCCAGCAGGGAACAGAGGTGGCTTACCTAAAGAGTCCGCGCCAGTAGGGGAAAGAGGCGGCGCGCCTAAAGAGGCCGTGCCACTGGGACCGGAGAGGGGATCCGCCCAGGCCACCGCATCCAGAAGTTGGGGCTCCAAGAGTGGTGGTGGAGGCAAGGGGCCAAGATACGCCAGGCAAGAGGAGGCCGAACAGTGGGTACAAGGAGGGCTCGGTGGCGCCAGCACCAAAGGAGCGTCCACTTGTGCCAGGAAGGATGCGCCAGTAGGGAGAGGAAAGTCGCGCACACAGAAGATGTGGCAGAGTTCGCGCACGTCAGAGGTGGCGCATCACCCACGCCAACCGGGACACTAGGAGGGGATTTCAAAATTCGAAAGCAGGGATGAGGGGAACCGGGGGGAGGCACGTCACCCAAGAATGAGCTGGAGCCAACGGAGACGCATCACCATTTTTTTCCCGAGGATATATATATATATATATATATATATATATATATATATATATATATATATATATATATATATATATATATATATATATATAAAAAAATATATATATATATATATATATATATATATATATATATATATATATATATATATAACCACCATTTATATTTATAAAACTGTCTACTAGATCATTAAAAAAGATACCACATATATAAATTACTCATCTATATGGATGTCTTTGGGCGCACTACAAGACTACATGGGTTTAGTTTGGTTAAGGTCAATTTTGGCTAGTCGGTACAACCGAATTTCCTATAAAGTCAAAAAACTTAATAAATAACCAATTAAACCATTTATAGGGTCAAGTCACAATTTTGACTTGTTTTTCTGGATGGACACAGCTATGGCTACGCTTTCCCTACCATGGCTAATACACTAGTCAAAGCGCACTACTACAGTAGCAATGCCAGAATTCACAGTCGTCATACACCTCAAAACTTAACCATGACTAAGGCCATATATATACTAATAATAAATATTTGATAAAATATTTATAAAATCCTAAAAAATCTATTTAAATCAAATAAATAATATTTTTAAAATTTTTGGGGTTTACACTCTGGTTGGTGCTAAGGGCCTCTTCTAACCCGTCTCTCTCCGGTGAACTGCTGCAAGCGTCGTGTCGTAGTAAGAACTCCTGAGTATGTAATAGGTGTGGCGGCTCCGATAAGCTCATGTAGTTTGTAATTCAATCATTCATAGAATTTCTCTGCTTTTTCCTCCTCTGTCTGGATCAGTTAGGCGTAGCGCCCCAGTTCCAAAATATGTAGAACTAAATGCGTATACATGTCAGCTACGTATAAAGTGGACTCCAGCCCTACTCGAATACGTATAAGCTATATTGATTTTCTAGATCTATCTACTAAATAAACTAATATCTATCTCAATTCATATGATAAATAAATATCAAGAATAAACAATATGTGTTGTGGTCTATAGCCCAATAATATATATGTTCAATTAGACCCGAAGAACAATACAGTTATGTAAAACTAGGCTAAAGAGCATAAATATAAATAATGAGTAAAATATAGAAGCACGGTAAAATACCTGAATCAAATATAGAAGAACCACTTTGTTGCCGAACTACAGCTGCATGAATGACTACCTAGAGAGATCACTAGGTCCTTAGGGGACATAGCAAGGTACATACAACATGTCAATGAAACAGTAAAAAAATAAATGAACTAAAGGCTCTGCTAGAGAGACGAAGGTATACTAGTATAATACAATCCAAGTCCCACATATGAAAACGAGGATTTACGAGTATATATATATATATATATATATATATATATATATATATATATATATATATATATATATATATATATAGCCTAATATAACATGTTCTCCCCACCCCATGGTCTAGTACTGTCCAGTCAAGTCATGTCACATCAAGCAAGTCTCAAGTACAAGTAATAACTAATGTATCCTATAATAGAGTCCAAATCATGAATATATTATGTATGACTCTGTATCATGATCGTGTCAGTGTCATGTGGTCCATCGTGTCAATGAACATGAATAAAATGCATCGCTATGCCTAGTATCGATACCCGATATCTATATAATGACATCGACACCCGAATACAATTCGGACGCTAAGTATCAACCATCCTATGTCCACTAGGACTATGAACATGAAAAATAATTTTACGACAAATAAAGGAAAAATAAATGAACTGAAACATTGGCAAGGTACACTTGCCTGTAGTCTCCAAGTGCGTATACGATGGTCCGACTTCGGAATCTTCACTAACACTGTCACGTACTCCTAAAATAAATAATTCTATCTATTGATGACATATCTATGCCTTAGCACGGACTATTTATAGACTTACTATATATAGTCCCTACTAGACATAATCCACTAAACTAGCACTTACTATATATATGACCCAATCCATCATATATGGTATTAAATAAATATAATAAAATAATATTTTTACAAAGTAAACGTATAATATTTATTTCTGGAAAAATATATTAAATTATTTATAATAAACTTTAGACTACATTATTTATAAGAAAACTAGTATCAAACTACCATATCAATCTAGCATATATTGTATTAAATCTAAATGATAAAGTAATATTTTTATAGCATAAAAATATGTTATTTATTTCTATAAAATTATTTATAAATAATTTATAATAATATTTAGCCTATTTTATTCATAGAAAAAATATGTATACAAGTCTCATATTGTTCTGACATCAATATTCATAGACTTGTATAATAGTTTCGTACCCGAAACAAATAATTTTAAACAAGTATTAAATCTAAAAAAATTAAAATATGAATATCATAATAAAATAATCATATATTTATTTTAGAAAAGTTCCATATGATTCAGAGTCCCAAAAAATATGTAGATTCTAGATTTTTTGTTGATCCGAATCAATACGACGAACACGGATTTTATTAAAATATAAAATCTCAACTAAGTGACACAAAAGTATTTGGGATAGAAAGCTTAGGATGTCTAGAGCATTACCAAAATTATTAGAGAGGTCGAAGTGATCCTTAAATCGACAAAAACTTGCCCTCAAGGGAATTGGTTCAGTCTGGACACCCCGTAGCAAAATGGATGTCCCGAACAAACCGTGAAGAACCACGTGGATAGCCAATTGAAGACAAAAATAGACACATAGGGCTTCGCATTAGTTTTTTTTTTACAAGTAATGTACATCATAAAGTCGCGAAAACACACTTACAAAAATAGCGTATCTACAGTGATGAATTCATACTTGAACTCCTAACTTTGGGTGACTTCTACGCCTCGTACCTCTCCACAAAGTTGTTGTGGCTCCTCGGGGACTTTCTAGGACATTAGGAGATCGTCTTAGGATCCCTAAAAAATTGGTAGGATTAAAAGCTACCGAAAAGAGGAGACTCTGTCGGGTGATACAGAACCTTGCGCGCATGAGAAAAGAAAAAAGGTGCGCTTGGTTTTATATGGTTTTAATATATGAAAACCCATGAGAAAATAGGAGGGGCACAGGTTTATGTAGGAAAAAGAATTTGGGAGAGATTAGTTTTGGTTTTGTGAGATTTGGTTGAGATTTGGATTTGTTTTGAATTAAAAAAGGAAAGAAATTGGCTAATGCTACGCTTCAAAAATCAAAGCTACGGCAAAGTGCTTATATAGTCATAATTAAAATAAAATATGGTTTAATCAATAGCATCATATAAAATGAAATAAAATAAAAAATCCCAAAAACCAGATGGCTTACAGTAGGCGCAAAGCGGCTCAGTCGTAAGAACGCGGCATTGTATTCTTCTACAGTCCTATTGCCCTGGACGAGGTGAAGGAACTGGCTTCGAAGCTCCACTCTGAATATAGTCAGAATGTACGTCTCTTGAAAGAGTTTGGAGAATTCCTCCCAAGTGACATTATCCGGGCCAAGCCGTTTTTCTTCTGTGAGCCAGCAGTGGTGTGCGTTGCCAGTCAGCTGCATTATGACAACAATCATACATCGTTCCTTCGGTAAATCTGCTGCCTCCAGTTGGTGCTGGATGTTGGTGAGCCATTCGTGAACCTCCGTGGGCCCCCTTCTTGCCCGAGAATTTGGTTGGCTTCGGCTAGCAAAAATTTGCATGTGTCTCCATCGATGGCTAACGAGCTGGTGGAGTCGCCCTCTCCAAAGTTGCTACAATACGTTCCACAATATTCTTGGTCTGTCTCCGCTGAGTCTCAAGTTGCATATGTTGTTGTGCTTGCATCATCACATAGAAGGTCTGGAACAACTAGTACGAGTCTATAGGTTGTCCGGGGTAAGCAAATGGATTGATGGCAGCAGTGGCATCGGTGGGATATCCTTTCGTCTGAACCTCGATGGGTGTGAAGCAGAGTCAGGTTAGGTAGAAGAACCTCCAACCAGTGGTGGAGTCGCATCGACGTGAGTCACTACTGCATTCTGCTGAGTAACCGCGAAATTCTCATCGTCGTCTTGCGGGTCCAATATTGCACTACGCGTAAACGAAACGTATAAGCTAAAAACAGATGATATCTAGCAGAATGCATGTCATGGAAATAAATTTTGAAATCGATGTAAAAATCAATGACATATAATGAATGTGGATGAGATTCTATAGGTCGTTCCTATTCTAATTACAAACTCTCATCGGTACAGTAACGTAACTGAAGTGATTTAACGTCGACCTGTATGGGCTACCATAAAAATATGTAACGCCCTAGTCCCAAAATACGTAGGGACATGTATACGAATACATGCAAGAAGCACGTCACCAATGGGTCAAACCTCATAACAAGCCAATTAGCGAATGCTTAAACTATAAATCATGATAATAAACCCATAACCACATCACAACTCAAGTCACAGATCACAGGGTACAGTGCTAAATCCCATCCACGTAGAATAATCAAGACACGGGATATCCAAGTCCAATGCAATAATAATAATGACAACTGTCAAGCAGTAAATAAAAATAATAAATGTATGGGGAAAATAACCCGTCACCACAGCAAAAAAAGAATAAAATCCAACTACAAGTCCGCGGAACAAAAAAGAGAAATAATGTAGCAATGTCTAAATATAGAACGACATGCCTCAAAAGAAATCCTCAGGCACTATCCCGTCCTCCTGCGACGGTATATCTCCAGTCTCGACTCCAGAACCAAAAATCTCAGTGTAAACCTCCTCGTATATACCTGAGAAATGGCTAGGTCCTCAGGGCTGTAGAAGAATGGAAATTAAGATATTGCTTTTAGTCCCACATCGGAAAGAAGAAGAAGAAAGGGCTCATTCCATTCTATATATAAAGCCTCCTTGCCTCCTTTGAAAAGGGCACCAAAATAAAAAAGAAAAAGAATCACTCAATTGAGTCACTCGTTGTCATGGCGAGGAGGAGTTGGGTTCTGAGTACTATGCGCCTTCACGGGCTAGTATGAAGAAATCCAAGGCGGCATGGGCAATGCGCTTCAAACGTGTTATGCCAACAGTAAATTCGCATCGCATCTCCGAGTAGATTCGTATCGCATCTCCGAGTAGATTCGCATCGCAGCTCCCTGAGTGGCGAGTCATGTATGCTGATACCTCTGAAATTCCACTCTAATGCTTGATCTCACTCTGAGCGAACTTCCTAGTCCTGATTATCGTGTGTCACGTCCATATTAACTCTGATACCGATAGTCTCTTAACTTAACACTTATACCCAATCTGGGATAAAAGACACAGTGTTAAGGCCACAGAACCTATCACGTCCATATTACCTCTGTTAAGTTTTTTTCAAATTTATTACCCGCACCATCAGTACGCACAAGGGTAATAGGTCCACAAAATGTTATTCTAATCTATTGCTTGCATCTCTAGATACATAAAAGGGCAATAGGTCCACAAAAAGTCCCCCAAGTGGGATGTTCTCTGCCAATTACAAATGTTGTAGTAGGTCCTCTAGTACAAGCACCCCTTCTCTCACAATCATATACTTCTGGAGCCCAGTTGTTCCGTTGCATTCACTCCCCAGTAGTAGAACAACCATGTCCAAATCACCTCTGAGTTGTTTTCCTACCCCTTACAAAGCAGATGATGCTAAAAATAAATATTTACCACGTCCACCTTACCTATGGGTAAACACCCCATGCAACAACCCCTGCGTTGTGGCGCATCAATCATAGAACTTCCATGTCCATATCACCTCTGAGTTGTTCTGTGTATCCTCACCGAGTTCACTCCTACCATGTCCATATTACCTCTGAGTAGGAAAGCTCTACCATCAACCTCATATTTACCACGTCCATATCACCTCTGAGTAAATATGTTGGTTCCCTCTCTCACCTTATTATCTGTACCTAAAACCAAGGTACGCCAAGGATGATAAGTCCACATAAAATCCCCAGCAGAAGTACCCAAACCTATCACGTCCATGCTACCTCTAATAGGATTGTCACACCTAAGCAGCTCTACTTTCCATGCTTCTTATTTAAAGTATTCCAAATTTATAATTTGAAAACTTTGAAGGGGGTCTTGTAGAAGCATGGAAATTAGGATATTGCTTTTAGTCCCACATCGGAAAGGAGAAGAAGAAATAGCTCATTCCATTCTATATATAGAGCCACCTTGCCTCCTTTGAAAAAGGCACCAAAATAAAAAAAGAAAAAGAATCACTCAATTGAGTCACTCGCTATCATGGTGAGGAGGAGTTGGGTTCTGAGTACTATGCGCCTTCACGGACTAGTATGAAGAAATCTAAGGCGGTACGGGCCATGCGCTTCAAACGTGCTATGCCAACAGTAAACCAGAGAGGTGTGCACAAAATCATGCGCGCTACCGATAGTAAACTATACAGAATCGACTCGGGTGCATTTGCACCAGATATGAGCCGACTCTTAAAGTTCCCCTCCCATTTGGGTGCAATTCTTGCGCTTGAACCAAGTCGGGGGAGGGGAATCTCTTGCGGGCCAGACCCCATGCTGCCCATTGAGAATGTCGAAGCTTCCAACCTGGACTTTTCCTACTACGCACATTCGGGTGCTAAGTCGAAGAAGTCTAGGGCAGTACGGGCTCAACAAGTCCAGTCAACTGTCCAATCTGCTGACCGTCAGCAGGTACCATTAACTGTTACACGGGCCCCTGATGAAAAGTTGTACAGAATCTCCCGTGTCTAACCATCTATGGCAAACGGACGGGACAGGTCCATAAAGTCTCCCTACAACGATCGAGTGTAGTGCTTTACTAGCCGGTGACAAGGGAGCAAATATGATGGTCCCAAAAGTCTTCCTACAACGATCGAAAGCAAGTACTTTTATTAGCCTCAGATCAGGGAGCAAATATGATACCTACGCACCCAGGCGCTCGGGATACCGGGCCCACAAAACGGATGCAAGGGTAGATCAATCTGCTCTTGACTTGCGAAAGGTGGTCATTCATAAACACAAGGAGAGAGAAGCAACCTTGGCGTACGATGAGCCCTTTCCAAGACATCACTGTACCCAAGTCGCCATTAACTGCTGCTGCCACAAGACAGTGGCTCCACCACCAAGGCAGTCTGTGTTCCAGCGACCGCAACCTGCTGTGCCTTTTCGACATCGTCTCGGAAGCATGATGCCAATTGAAGACTTCGTAACGGCCTACTCTCAACTAGACGCATTACTCAGATGTCTCAGTTAGGTGCATTGTCTCAGCCCGGCGCATCACAATCTTTTGAGGGAGTTCATCGTCAAATCTTCTTCGAACAAGGAGATCCATAAATTCGCAGTGACTGCACTCGCCAAGGAGGAGGATCGGTCAAATTCATTTTTATTAAGAAATCAAAAGAGTGACGAACGAAATTCTCTCAAAATCGTTGCTGACCGCATAGGCGTTATGCGGCCAAGTTGATCCAGGCCGCAGAAGGAAGAGCCGCATGAGCCTTATGCGGCTAAGTTGATCTAGGCCGCAGAAGCAAGGCTCTCGAAGATCCATGCAGCTAAGTAGACTCGAGCCGCAGAAGCAAGGATCTCGAAGATCCCATACGGCCAGGTTGACTCGAGCCGCAGAAGCAAGGCTCTTGGAGACCCCATGCGGCCAAGTGGACTTGAGCCGCAGGAGAAAGACTCTTCAGACTTCATGTGGCCAAGATGATCCGAGCCGCAGAATGAAGTCTCTTGAAGACCTTATGCGGCCAAGCCAATTTGAGCCGCAGAAGGAAGACTCTTAAGACCTTATGCAGCAAGATGATCCGAGCCACAAAAGGAAGGCTCTTGAGATTTTATGTGACCAAGTCGATCCAGGCCGCAGAAGAACGACTCTTGGTACCGCATGCGGCCAAGTTGATCCGGGCCGCAGAAGATTGATTTTACTCTGTTGTGGGGGACACATGGCAATTTTACCAAGTCTCAACCACCCAGATTTGCTCCAACAAATAAATCTCAACAAACCACCAGCTGGCAGCCAAAGAGCGAGTCTTCATGTGCTGTTGCAGTCACGTGGCCATCTATGCGGCTCAAAATATCCTTTATCCTAAAATTACTATAAATAGCAGGGTACCACACCCATGCAAATGGTTGGCAACCTACGAAGGGCAATTTCTTCAAGAGCTAAAGACTACGTCTGATAGTCCAAGGAGTAAGGCAGAGTTGATACACTTTCTCGATCCTCCACCGTCACCCCCCCGAATCAAAAACTAAGCAATTGTACTTAGATTGTTTCCTAGGATTTCTTTCTAGGCTTTTCTTTGTACAAGCGAGTTTACAATCAATTTTCGTGTTTTTGTAATACTTGTCTTTAATATTTTAATAGAAAATAAGGACACATAGCAAGGTACATAATATACAAGCCAATGTAGCAGAAAAGGTAATATGATCTAAGGGTATCTACTATGTCGAGTCTAAGTGATATACACATGAGAACACAATCTGGATATCAGGCTATAATCGCTGAGGCTCACAAGTACCTCAGCAACTCATACCCAAGGTACCGTATTGTAGTAAATTGCACAATCATATTAAAACCCACCAAAGCTCAGCTAAAGAGACAGTGGCAAACGTGTCAGGTAACAACCAAGTCTCGGCTATAGAGACAAGGCCAAACATGTCAAGGTAGCCTGATATGACGGTAATGTCCTTCCACCCATGTTATAGTACTATCAAGTCAAGTCATGTCAACACGATAAGCTCAAGTACAAGTAAGGAGTCTTATATCCTATCATAAAGTCCAAACCATGAATATGTCATGTACGACTCTATATCATGCTCGTATCAGTATCATGTGGTCTATCGTGTCAATGAAATACGAATAACATAATCGCCATGCCTAGTATCGTTACCCGATATCTAAATGATGACATCGGCACCCGTATACAATTCGGATGCTAAGTATCAACTAACCCTATGTCCTCAATGATCATGAACAAGAAAATAGATATGCAACAATAAAAGAAAGAATAAAGGTACTGAAATATTGGCAAGGTACACTTGCATGTCTCCTACAACTTTGCAAACTGATGTCCTACTCCAAGATCCTCGCTCACTCCGTCACATAAACCTATCATAATAAATGTACTTTTAGTGACATGCTTATGTCATACCTTACACGGACTTACCATATATAGACCAAATAATATATATACGAAACTAATCATATTAACTATTCAACTCAAATTACATATATAGCTTTAAATCTATTCACAAAGTAATATTTTTATACACTAAAATGTTATAATTATTTCTATAAAATATATTTAAATTTTTTATAAATAATAATTAGCCTATTCATCCATAGAAAAATATAGGTACCAAGGTCTCATATTGATCCATCATCAATATTCATTGACTTGGTTCATAGTTTTGCTCCTGAAACCATAATTCCTTAACATATTTTAATTCTGGACAAATATTGATAAATAGGTAAAAATATGTTTTTTATATCAAAACATGCACAACAATTAATTTAGATAATTCCCATTAAGTTCCAAGTCGATGAGACATAAGAATCCTAGGTTTTTTAGTGACTCGACAACAACACGTCGAACTCGAATTTTATTAAAATACCAAATCTCAATTAATTGATACAAAAATATATGGTATGGAAAGATTAGGATGTCTAGAGTCTTATCAAAAATATAAGAGGGGTCTAAGTGATCTGCAAATTGACAAAAACTCGTCTACAAGGAAATTGGTTCAGTCTGGACACCCGGTAGAAAAACGGATACCTCAGACAAACCGTAAAGAACCACGTGGGTGGCCAATTGGACATGAAAGTAGACACACAGATATTTCAATTAGTTTTTATTTTGTGAGTAACGGACATCAAAAAGTATATGCAACCCTATTTATGAAATAGCGTAACTGCTGTGACGAATTCAGACTTGAACTCTCAACTTTGGGTGACTTCTAGGCTTCGTATCCCTCCAAAAAGTTGTCATGGATCCTCAGGGACTTGCTAGGACGTTAGGGAAAGGTCTTAGGGTCACGTAAAAAGTGGTGGAAAGAGAAGAAGTGGTGTGGGTTGGTGGTGGTGGCTAGGGTTTGATGTAATGGTCGTGGCTAAAAGGGGATAGGGGCTAGGGTTGGCGGGTTTGGAAAAGGGGTTGGTAGACCTATATATGATTTATATAGAGAGATTTGTTGGTTGGGTTAGGGTTCGGGTAGAGAGAGTTTAAATAAAGTTTGATGAGGTTTGGTTGCTCTAATGGAAAGATATGCATACTTGAATCAATGGATTAATAATGGGTTTCCTAATTTGGAAGGTCAACATAGAGTTGGTTTAAACTATCATATGGTTGTATAGAATCTCTACAAATCCATCTAAATTCATCCTAATAAGTTATGGTAACTTATTATAGGCTCAACTAAGACTAGTTGGACTAGTTCTAGGTCAGTATGATTTTTAGAATCGAAATTGACTCCAAAAGACTAATTAATGGTTCTTGTGTGCCATTTTAAAATAAATAGCACATGGGATCTCAATTGAGTAGGACATCGTTGGCATCTGTGTAGCAGGCTCAAAATAGGTCAAAACCATATAATTGGTCGAAATATTTGGATCATGTTTGGTCTCAAATCTAAATCAAAAAATACATTAAGTTTTACGGTAAGCACTAAAATGACCATTTTGACCCTAAAGTTATACAAAATATATGTAGCGTAAGGGAACTTGTTTGAGTGAGACAGGATATATCAAAATGAAGGTGGCCTCGTCTAGAACATGAATATGGAACTTGTTTTGAGAAATTGATAATTGTTGTCTTTCAAAAATTAAAGCTACGGTAAAGTACTTCTATAGTCAATATTGATTATAAAATATAACTTATTATTGAATAACCATATTAAATAAATAAATATAATAAAAAAAATAATACCCAAAAATCAGGGGGCTTATAGCTGAGCCTACTTGTGATGACCTTTGAAATGATTTTGTAAACTACATTGCAAAGGGATATTAGAGGAAAATCAGAAGGAGAAATAGGTTGCTAATCTTAGGAATGAGAGTGATATGTGCGTTGTTTAAAGTAGGGGAAATTTTAGCAGTGGTAAAGAATTATTGGACAGTAAAAATAATCTCTACTTACAATGTGCCAGAATTTCTGAAAGAAAATGGCGGAGAACCCATCTGGACCTGGTGATTTGTTACTTCCCATGATCTTGATGGTCTTCTCAATTTCCTCTAGGCTAGGGAACAGCGGAAATAGCTTGATTGTGTTCTTCCGAGGTAGGCCTTTCAGTGATACAGAAGCTAGAACTGATGGGAGATAACAATTCTTCATTAAATAAAGTTTGAAGTGTGTTATTAAGGAATCGAGGAAGGCCTTGGAGTGTAAGGTCCATGATTCTTCAGAGAGTTGAATAGAAGGAATCTCATTCCACTACCAAAATAAGTCAATTTAGCGACAAAATTAGCGACGGTAAATAAAAAAGTCACTAAATTTTGAAATTAGTGACGCAAGTAAAAGGACGTCGCCAAACGTCGCTGATCAGCAACATTTAGCGACGTAACTTATAGTCCATCGCTAGATTACTGAAATTATCGATATTGAGCGATGTAACTTAACTTACCTTGCTGATTAGTGACAGTCAGCGACGTCAAATACTGACTTTGCTAATTTTTTAATATACCCGTTCAACTTTTTTATTTTTTCCATTCGGTCACAAATTTTCCCCCTCCTCCGGCGAAGCTTTCTTCGCCGCCCCCTCCTTCCGATGAAGCTCTCCTCACCACCCCCTCCTCCGACAAAGCTCTCCTTGCCTCCACCGACAGCGCCTCCTCTCCTCTTCAGTTAAACCCTAACCCTAATTTTAATTCTAGACACGGACGCGGTAGCGGTCTTAGGCGGGCCGACACGTCGTACTGGGTGTCGACATGTCGTGCTGGGTGTCGACCCGTCTTAGGTGCGGCTCACGTCATCGAGCTCGTCGACATCCTTTGACGGAGGGGGCGGCGGGTGCGGCGGCACGACGCCTATGTCTTTGAACTCTATGATGGACGAGTCCTCCTCCTCCTCTTGTTCGTCCTCTGCAAACATCGAACTGACGTTCGACGGACGAGAGGAGGAGGAGGATGAAGTAGTGGCTGTTGACGACGGCCACGGGGCCGAAGAAGTTGGTCTGCTTGGAGAACAGCAGGTCCTTCTCGCGCTCCAGCCCAAACTCGAACAAGGTGCAGCTATTGGCCTCGTTTGGGACTGGAAGGAGTTCCCGGTCGTCGATGTCCATCACGTCCATGGAAGATCTCTCCATGGAAGCAGGAAGGAGGGGCTGGTTTGTGCTGGTTGATACAACTATAGGGGGGTTGGGCTATAAATATATATATGTTCAGTCAGCAGTGACCTTCCATGTGAAGAGTGGAGCTAGGGAACGCATCTATGCATATGGTTCTGTTGCAATAGGGAGGGATGAAAGAGGGAGGGATAGGCCAAATTGGAGGTTGATTGTGGACTTATCATTCCAGCTTAGTAACAAAGGATAAAGGTCCCCTTGGGCTCCACCAGCGAGAGGGATATATTTTACTCCAAAAATCCTAGAGTAACTCATGAGTTACTAACTTTTAAAGCAACTCTGCTACACCGACCGACCGAGAATCACGCTAATTCATGGTAAGTGCTTGCTAGGTAAGTGCTAGCTTGGACACTCCGAGGTCTAGTTTTCCTTGTGGGCTCACAAGGAACACATGACGGCAGAGATATCATTATCTCTTATGTTAAGTATCCATGTTAATCTGAAATCAAGTGTGCATGTGAGTCATTCTCTGAAAATTAAATTTACTTATGCAAGCCTTTTAAGGCTACTAGAGTTATACCAAAAAAGATGAAGAAAGAGCAGCAGTTTCTCTACTTCTATCCACTACACCGGCTATGAAGATCGAGCAGCAGTTTCCTTCCATTGTCGAAAAGCTGATCCACGATGCGATCAACGATCAGATGGTTCGTGATCGCGCCGGAAAGCCGATCCATGGTTGGATCACGCCTACGCAATAGACTAAGATGAAGGCAAAATTTGATGATCCCAAGTACAAGGATCGGTCGGATAAAGCAAAGGTGGCACGGTCGAAGGCTAGTAAGTGATGTGGTAGGTCAATTACCATGACAGAACATTTCTATCGCCTGGTACGTATCCTATTAAATATATATTAATTTTTTTACAGTTGGATAAAATGTTTATATTTAATAATAAATAATATATTTTAACAGGTACAAAGGGAAAGGACCCCAACATGGTAACCGTCTTCCTGGTCACCCATAAACGGAAAGGCGATGAGTTCATCAACGAAAAGGCCAACCATACATATGTACGTTCTACTTCCTTATGTTAATTTAAGCATAATTCTGCATTAAAATGTTAATAGTAAACAAATTCCTTAACATATTATAGACATACAAGTAGATATCTACATAGTTAGTAATAAATACCTTAGACATTAGCACAAAATTTTCTTGTAGGACTAAGTTAGTGTGCACTCCTCATCGCAGGCTTCGCAGACATCGGCACATGTCCAGGAAATCGTGGAGCATCAGATCGCCGAGTTACGTGAGGAGATGCAGTGGAGGTCGGAGCTGCCCCATGTCGTACAGACAGATGATCCGGTACTCACTGCACGTTTCGATGCGCTTGAGCGTAGCATTGTGGAGCTCCAGAGTATGAGCACGGATATGCGACAGAGCAACCGGAGGGTGATATATGCCATGGATGCTCGACTGCGAGCATTAGAGCAGGGAGTTCCGCCTGGTCCACCGCCGACGTCCACTGTTCCAGCCGATTCTACTCCACCGCCGATGACTCTACTGCCGTCATTATCATCAGATCCGGTGACATTGATGTCGAAGATGTATGTGTACCTTCTGGCTAGAGGTGGTCTTCCTCCTCCTCCTCCCGATGATCATTAGTAGTTTTTTTCATGATTGTGTGTTGTCCCATTGTTGGGTGTTTGTGTAGAATTTTTTTTACCGGTGTGAATACGTGCACGATCCAAGTCATGTGGTTAGCTTCAATCAGTTGGAGTTATGTGCGGACTTGTCTTACTCGGAGGAGCCTATTCAAATTTTGGACCGAAAGAAAAAGGTCTTGTAAAATCGATCGATATCTTTTGGTCGCGTGCTTTGGCGGAACCATTCAATTGAAGAATCGACATTAGAGATGGAGACAGAGATAAAGGAGAAGTATCATTCATTGTTTGCCTAATTTAAGGTCAGACCCTTGTTCTTAAGTTTCGGGACAAAACTTTTTTTAGTGGTATATTATGTAGTGTCCTGTCCCGATAGGCAGCGGACTATGTAATATGCTTGCGGCGAGTCAGATTCGATCGAGAACTTAGATTGCTAGTCTGACTCGATCGCTGAGCTTGTCTTACGATAACACTTTATGGCATCGAATAAATCGATTTAGACGAATATTACGAGATTCGATCCAACTAATGTAACAGCTTATGTTGGAATAAGTCCTAGATGCAGCAGGATGCGTCTCGGCGAGTGAGCTCTATATAAGAGTCCTTTCGACGGAACCGAACTGGTGTATAGTTTTCTTGAGTTTTCGCTGCTTGGTTTTGATGAATGTATTTTCGTGTTGATTTCTGCATTCATTCTGAGAATTTCAAAATGAAGGATTTAAAGAAGGGATTCTGTTAAAATGTTGGTGCCATTGTAGGAGCTCGCGTAACTGAAGCATGAACATTGCGAAGCGCTTCGACTCTCGGCACGATCAAATACTTGGTGGATGGTTCCGTCCCTTCTTTTCTACTCCTTTCCGCCAACGTAATTCTTTTGCCTCGAACTTATTCAATCGATGATGCCAAGTTAAATGCATGCCAAATCACTAAGATCAAGAACTCTGGATAACTGTATCAATTTAGAGTAAATTACTCCAAAAATATAAGTTTTACATCAAAAAGCGAAAAGTTGAGATTCTAAAAAGAGAGACTATTTCATGATCTACAAAATAAAATGAAAGGTTGGTTGCAGCATGTGGTGCCTCAGGGAATTTGGTGCATACGGGACGCCAAATCGAAAGTACGGCTTTGGAGAAAATGATTCGTTGCATGAGTTGAAAAAAATGATAATGCTGCTCAATATTGTCTATGCTATGCAATATGTTTTCATATATTAAACTGTTCGTGCATTGGCATGGTCATGGATAACTTGTGCACAAGTTTGGTTTTCCTCAAAATGGTATCCGGGGCCCTGGAACCGAATCGACCTAGGGGGAATGAATAATCATGCTACGGTACTGATGCATTGCAGAACTTTCAGCCAGGCTCACAACCTAGACTAAAAGGATCGTAATATCGTTGAGAATAGTCCCAAGTGGTGTTTAACACTAATGACCGTACATGTAAGATAGTAGCATGCTCACCTATTGTCTTATGCAGGTAGTAAGTATTATCTCTATTTTTATGCAGGGACGAACACGACCATAGTAAGAATTATGATAAACTGCTATATTTTTACTGTATACTTTTACTATTCAAAAAAGGCTATCAATATGAACTGAATTTATTTAGTTCTAAATAGAAAGAAAAAGTTAATGCATGCCTACCTTAACAATCAGAGTCGGTTTAGACGAGTGGGTTCGTCCCGCTCACTAGTGCATTTCCAAGTGTACTAATCCTCCAACCCCACAGGTGACGAGAACTCTGGGGGTGCACGGTGCTAGGCCAAAGCTGAAGTTTGGAGAGACATTTTGAAGCTCTTTTTATTCTGAAGTATTTTGAAACCAATTCATCAGAGGCTTTCAATGTATAAAAAAAGGGCGTGAATGTATGAAACGACAAGTATTAGTTTAGACAGCTTGTCGAGTATTTTTTTGTTTCAATCAATGTAGCCGCAATGGCATATCCAATGTAATTATGACTTGCACTTCGTTGCAAGCTATCAATGAAAAGCATATTTCTATCTTCCCAAACTTCATGTTCAATTACTCTGCAATTTGTGAAGTTTTAACTTGATATTTCAAATAAATGATCAAATGTAATGTTCATGTCTTGTACGAGTACAACTCCAGACTCGAATGGCATCACGCCCTAGCGAAGATGATCGATTCGGCATAATCGATGCGCGGACGAACGGTTTGTCGAATCGAGACCTATTGGCACCGAGTTTTACCGGTGTTTGTACAAACAATTGTGGATGCTGGATTTATTTTTTCATTATGGATGCTCGATGATTCATTTTTTTCATTTTTATGTTTTTGTATAAACTATTTGTGTTGGATGATTGATTCTTATTTATGTTGTTGCTGGATTGTGTTTATTTATGCTGTTGGATCTCATATATACAGGGTTGAATTGTTCTTATTTTGTTTTGGAATTTTGTATTTTTTTCAATTTTTTTCCAGATTAGCTACGTTCAGCGATGTTTAGCGTTTTGGAATTCTGTATTTTTTTTCAAATTTTTTCCATCTTAGATACGTTCAGCGATATTTAGCGACGCCCGCTAAACGTCGCTAATCAGTATCGGAACGTCGCTACCACGTATCGGAACGTCTCTAAACGTCGTCAATGCTGACATTACAGTCACTACCAAGTGTAGCAGAACGTCGCTGATGCGTCACAATTTGGCGACGTTTTTCTGCTATGTCGGTATACGTCAATGTTTTAGCGACATCTGATACGTCGCTAAAAACGTCGACATTGCGACGTTTTGCGACGTGGTAATCATCTGCGACTATGTAAACAGTGACGCCATATATTCGTCGCTAATTGTTATTAGCGACGTTTTGGGCCTTTTTAGCGACGTCTTTGGACGTCGCTAAAATCACTTATTCCAGTAGTGTTCCTCCTCTTTCTGTTGGTAGCCGTTGCATGGAAATACTTGGTAGATTTGTCCCCTTCTTTGATCCATTTGCATCCCGATCTTTGTTTCCAAAAGGACTCTTAAAGAGAAAGAAGGCCATTAAGTTCTTTGGTTAACACATTTTCTTCCCATAGACCATCTATGGATGGAGGTTGATCCTGAATGCATAACAGTTTACAATTCAGTTAGAAATTTGATTTTAATATTACCAAAGATGATCCAAGCCCAAGTATGAAGCTTTGGCGTGACTATTCCCAGCTTGGTTGTTTATGAAATGGATAAGTAAGATTCAAACCAAAGCAATCGTGTCTCTTTGGAGTCCTGCTGCAAGTGTTTAAAAGTATAGAGACATGACCGCTGTTTAAATAGAGAATGGTGGAAACAGTGGAATGAGGATTCAGAATTCTTCAGTTAGGATAAGCAAAGGCTCGATCTACCTGTTCTTTGATATGTTGTCTAGGATTTCTCCTGTTAGGCCATGTATAAGCAAGGCCGATATATCCCAAATACATCAAACCATAGTGTTTAATCATGTCATTGGAGGCATTCGCAGCTGCCAAATCAAATCCGTTCCCGCCAAGTTTTTCCTCTGGTCGAGTAATCGCATTAAAATCTCCTATACAACTCCAGGGACCATTAATGAATCTGTCAAGTTCTTGATAAGGTTCCAAAAATTTTGGTTTATCTCCTTTTTTTTGGACATCCATACACGCGGAGGGGACTCCAAGATGGGTATGTCTGAGTTTGGTGAATGTTAAGAATTTTGACTAAGATGATGGTGTTCGGATGTGGGATGGAAGAAAGAGTTTTAGAAATGAAAAGGAAAAAAAAAACTATATGTTAAGTACTTCAAGTATGCATGAACAACATATTTTCAACATGTATGCGATTTCACTCGCGCTCCAATGACATGGACGTAGATGGACAGATCCACAAAGGGAGCACATAGAGACAATATAAACAGTTCTATTTGTCATAGATGACATAGCAACTTATAAACATGCACATTAAGCTAATTAGTACAACACACTAATCCTCAATGAATAAACTACATAAAAGACGATGCGTTGATTCTTAAAGTCCAATGCAAACCTCCAATTATCCATATCATTACATGAACATTCTAGGAAGTCTCCTCATACAGACAATACCAGAAGAGTGGTGTATGACTTCCTCTCTTTTTTCCTTACTTTTTTTTCCTTACTTTTTCCATCATTATTATTCTAGATCCCATATTGGGGGAAGTAGATTTGTCTTTCAAAGTTGAGTGCTTTCTTTGGAGACCGTGTTTAAATTTTGTCACATCTCCAATTGCTTTATTTGGATAAAAGATTTGGTTGGTAGTTGTATCTTTATTGCTCCACAAGTCTTTTCTTTTCTTTGGATGCTCGTTCACAAATATACCCTCTAAGCTTCTTGCATGGAACACCACTTTAAGGCCTCGTTTAGTTCACGGAAAGGAAATCAATTTCCATGTATTTTTCATGAGATGGAAAAGTAGAATTCCTATCAAATTTTCTTTCCTATATTTGGTTGATGTAGGAAAGAAAAGAAAAATTATATCATTGTTCCAACAATATCCAATATCAACATAATTATAATAAAGAGTTAATTGATAAAATAGGTAATACATCAAGGCTACTTTTGTCATAATGTTTGGTAATTAATGTTGGGAAAGGATGAGGGAAAATAAATCCCATGGGTCACGAGAGGAACCATTTTCCCTCCTATTTTTTTCCATGTCAGGAAAGTGTTTTCCAAATTTGTGGCTACCAAACAAAGGAAAGAAACAAGTTTCCTTTCCGGATTCCTTGAATCCGTGAACCAAACGAGACCTAAAAGTCATGTTTGGTTAGCATATTTAAGGAATCATAGAAAAAAAAATATATTATTTGGTAGCTACAAAATTAAAGATGGTTCCTCTCAGAACTTGGGATTAATTTTCAATTCCTTCTTTTTTTTCCATCATTTATTACGAATATTTTGGACGGCAATATCCTACTCAAATGTGTTGTTGCCTATTTTATTCATTAATATTGAATTTTTATAATATCATTTTTACTTTAAAATGTAAAAATATTATTGGACATGATAATTTTTTTTATTTTCTTTCATGGACCAACCAAACACTGCAAGAAAACTTAAATGGTTTTTCTTGAATGTTTTTTTTTTTTGTTTTATCAAATACAGAAAGGTAACTCAATAGAAATTCTAACTTTTTTTTCTTCAATAGAAAAGACAAGAGAATTGGTTTTCCTACTAGGCCGGAAAAAACAAAGTTCACTTCAATGGATTCGCATAGGACACTTTTCTTGAGACATTAGTGAACTCCAAGATACTAATTCTCGATGCATAGATTAAAGTACTCAAAGATGACTTAGATTATGTAAGCAAATGCCTTCTCCACATCATTAACCTGAACATTCTAGGAAGTCTCCTACAAAAAATACAAAAGAGTTGCATATGACTTCTTTCTAGATTTCAATTTTTGGTGAACTTGATTAGTTTGTCAACTTGAGTACTTTTGTGACTAATGTTTGCACACACTATAAAAAGGGATGTTGGCCATGTTTGATTTTTTTTTTTTTAATCATTTTATTCCTTGTCTTTGAGATAGTGCACTGGCCGCGTAAAATTTTGCCACCTCTCTAAGTTACATAATTTATTGCTTCCCATGTCTTTGGATGTTAGGTTTGAGTATATTATATAAGCTTTTGAATCAACTTCTCTATGAAAGGATAAAACATCCAACATAAATTGAAAATTATTAACTTTTGTAGGATTTTTTTCTAATAGAAAGCTCTGCGAGAACTCTTACCCATATCTTATCATTTTTCGGAATTGTCCGCTCATAGCATGATGGAACTGTCTGATTGTAGCTCAACGTGCTGCTTCAATGGCTCGATATGAAAGACTACCAACTCTACAACTTTTGGTGCCATATCTTCCAGAACCAAGTTTTATACCGTCTGGTTCGCGATCCCCACTACATTTGTGTTTACGATATTTACTATATTTAGTATATTTCGGATATCGCACGTCCCTTCTTCTTTTTTTTACTATATGAATGACATTGCACTTTGAGACTAAAATTTCATGAAAAGAATAACAAACTTAACAAACCATTACGCAAAGCCAATTCAGATGAATATAATACATATGGTGACTGTGTCTCTATATATAATACTATTTATGTGGCTCAAATATGTGAGCATGCAGACAACAAATCTTACGGTCACGTCAAACGACGTCCTATTACTTATCTAACAAAATTCCTATTACCTCTCTAACAAAATTAGTTCAACCAAATGACACGTTAATTAGCACATTGTTTTGTTAAAAAAGAAAGAGAACAAGAACAAAGCTACAAATAAAAGCAAAAAAAAATCACCAAGCTTCACCACTAATGGTGATCAAGACCAAAGTGATAAGCCACATAAGAGCATCTCCAACCCTATTGTCTTGTTTTGTATTGTAAATCCTAACATAAGACATAAGACAATATCTTTCCTATGTGGCAAGATAACATTCACACAAGACAATGAGATAAAAATATGTTCTCCAATGCAAAAGTTTGAGAATACAATAAAATTATTTTTTTTCAACTTCCAAGACAACTTTTTCATTTCTTCTTTTTTACATATATATTTTTATTCATAATTGATGATGTGGACATAAAGTCATTGTGAAGTGCATTGTCTAGATCTAGACAACCAACTTCACATTCTCCTTGTCATGTCATTGCCATGTCAACTTCACAATTTATTTCACATTTGCATTGGAGAAGTACTTTTGAAAAAAAATGTTTGTCATTCCTATGTGGCAACCATTTTTTACAAACTCACAATAGGGTTGGAGAATACAATAAAAAGGCATTAGAGCATCTCCAACCCTATTGTGACTTTGAAAAAAAGTTAATGCCACATATGAATGACAAAATTTTATTCAAAAGCACTTCTCCAATGCAATTGTCAAGTCAATTGTGAAGCTTATGTGGCAAAAATTAAAGAAGACATTGTGAAGTTGATTGTCTTGTTCTAGACAACGCATTTGACAATGTCTTCTCTTCCATGTCATCAATTATGAATAAAAAATATTAAAAAAAAATAAAGAAGATGAGTAGTTGTCTTAAAAATTGTCTTGGAAGTTGGAAAAAAATACTTTTTTATTGTCTTCTCAATACTTTTGCATTGGAGAGAGTTTTTCTATCTCATTGTCTTTTGAGATATAATTTTACCACATAAATAAGACATTGTCTTGTGGCTCATGCCAGATGCTCTTAGTTTTTTCCAAAGTCACGATAGGGTTGGAGATGCTCTTAAAAATAAAGGTCAACATATAATTTCCACATGTGTAAAATTTCAAGCAAGCTCTAATGGACATGGACGCCAAGATGGGCAGATCCGAGGAAGTACATATATTAGAGAGAGAGATAATATAAACTTTTGAATTTGTGATTAGATCACATAGCAATTTCTAAGCATGCACATTAAGATAATAGCACTACACACTAATATCAACAAGTGCCTTTAATCCTCGATGTAAAAAGTAACATAAAGTGATGACTCCTTCTAAATCTCCGTATAACTATAGGAATGTTCTAGGAAGTCTCCTCAAATAAAATGATACAAAAGAGGGCCATGTATATTATGGTTTCTCCTTCTTCTTTTTTCTCTTTTTTCTTATTGTTAAACGCGCTCCTATCTTTATTCACTTTATCTTCTTTTCTTTTCTTTTTACTTTGTTAAGTTTATTGTGTAAAAAAAATTTTAAGTTTATCTTCTTTCTCTTTATTCCGATATTACTTAATTTTTTAAATCAATTAAATATTTTTATCATCATATTATCTTTAAAAAATTATAGTCGTCACCTTCGTCCATGATGTTTCTATGTTTCAATTTCTAAAGCTTATGAAGAGAAGACTTGGATATTTTTATGTTTGTTTAAGAAAAAATGACTATAGACAATGGTCGAGTTCTATCAAAAAGTGAAAAAAAAAAACCGACTAAATAGTTAAACAAAAAGTTAAAAAATATTTTTTAAATTATAGCTTTTTATTTTTTAAAAAATAGTTTTGAGGGTAAATTGGTAATTTAATTTTTGGAGAAAATATAAAATTGGTCAAAGTTCTTTAAAAAAAAATAAGAGGAGGGATAAACAAAATAAAAATATGAGTGTCTTTAATTTTTTTTTTTTTTTTTTTTAACATTAGTGGGTTGGCATGGTCTGTACAGTCTCAAGAACCCATATTGGGGGAAGAAGTAGATTTGTCCAATCAACCAAATTGTTGCAGTTGAACTGATGTTGGCATTCACATTATAAAGGGAGGGAGGCCATCTTTAACTTTTTTATCATTTTATTCCGTCTTTAGTTAGTCCACCGCAACCATAAAATTTTGCCACCTCATCTCTTTGAAGTGCTTTCTTGGCCAACTTTGATCAAAGATTTGGTTGGCATTCACATTACTTAGTGTTTCCCCGTGTCTTTGGATGCTTTGTTCATTCATGTATGTTATGTGATTTTTTGATTTTTTTTTTATTTATTTTGGAGGGTAAAGTAGCCATAGTCCACTTGTCTCATTAACGAAAAAATAACAAAAATGACTTTATATATATATATATATATATATATATATATATATATATATATATATATATATATATATAGAGGATGAGGGAGGTGAGGTGCCATCCTATGGAGGGTGTCTACTTGTCACCCCCCACATGCTATCATCATGCACCCATGTGCTTGATGATAGCATGGGGGGTGACAAGTAGACACCCTCCCGTGAGGTGGCACCCTACCTCCCTTATTCTCTATATATAGAGGATGAGGGAGGTGAGGTGCCACCCTATGGAGGATGTCTACTTGTCACCCCCCACATGCTATCATCATACACTCATGTGCTTGATGATAGCATGGGGGGTGACAAGTAGACACCCTCCCGTGAGGTGCCACCCTATGGAGGATGTCTACTTGTCACCCCCCACATGCTATCATCATGCACCCATGTGCTTGATGATAGCATGGGGGGTGACAAGTAGACACCCTCCCGTGAGGTGGCACCCTACCTCCCTTATTCTCTATATATATTATTTTTATTTTATTTTTTTGAAGCAAAGGTACTATTATTTATTGAAATACTACAAACGGATACAACTCTTTACGCAGTACTCTACATTAATCGCTAGCCATGTCTACTGAGCCTCCATAACTATCAAATCACTAGTAATGTTATTCAATATTCCCCCAATACTTGTGGCTCTCCCTTCAAAAATTCTTCGATTTCTTTCTCTCCACACATGCCATACTACAGAAAGAAGTCTGATCTGTCTGAAAAGCTTCTGGTCTGTGCTCCTCAGCCCCATAATTTTCTCGACTGTGTTCATTAAGCCTTCATCTCTCCTGTTCCTCAGACCCACCTGGCTCTTGAAATGGTGCCATACTACCTCCGAGAAAGGACATTTGAAGTATAGGTGATCTCTTGATTCCTCCTCTCCACCACACAATACACATCTCGCGTCCGTAAGGGCCACGCTAAATCGTAACAATCTGGTCTTAGTTAGAAGCCTATCACGGACTGCTTGATATAGACAAAGTTTCATTTTTGCCGTCACGCCCTTCACCCAAACTACGTTAGCCCATGCCACCTTCGGGAACACCATTCGTAATCTCTCGTATGCCAAACGCTGCGTAAATTTCCCGGACGGAGCCCTATCCCAAACCCAGTAGTCACTTCCTTCCCCGCCCTCTATAGTAATCCTCCGAATTTCTTCACCAAACCACAGCTCTATATGTCGATCTTTGATCTGCCATTGACCATTATCCATCAGAGAATCGATGGTTAAGTCTCTACCAATAAGCTCGAAAGTCGGCCAGCCGAGCCTCTCAATGAAGCTACTTCTCTTCAGCCAAGGATCTCTCCACGTATTTGTATTTTGCCCACTCCGGATCACTCTACTGATCAAGTTCTTGAGAGTCATCCGCTGTGAAAGGATCTTCTTGAAGGTGACAGAGTTATTATTACTCCCCTCTGTTGTCCAAAAATTATTGGTACCGATATACCTTGCCCTCATCTAATTCGCCCAAAGCGAATTGTCATTTACGAACCGCCATGCTAGTTTAAGATATGCTAATTCTCTTATTGTCGACAACGATCGTATCCCAATTCCTCCTTCCTCTTTTGTTTGGCATAGTTCTTCCCAAGCTATAGTATGCATTCCTCCCTTCCATACGAAGTTTGCACACAGCTTTTCAATCTCCTTCATAGTGCCTATCGGGATAATTATCGTCTGCATCCAATATGTCGCGATCGCTAGGATAGTAGATCGGATCAGCTTTACTCGCCCTCCGGAAGAGAGTAGTTGAGATTTCTAACATTCTAATCGCCTTTGCACGTAACTAATAAGACCCATACACTCCATACTTCCCACGTAATTTACCGATAGCGGGAGCCCGAGGTAACGAACAGGTAATTCACCTTGTTCTATACCTAGTAAAGTCGACCATTGAGTCTTTTGGGGGCAGTCCCTACTATAAAACACTTGGTATTTATCTTTATTAAAGGAGAGTCCTGATAGCTTTTTGAACTCCATTAGAATCCGCAGAAGTGAGTGAATACCCTGCACATTTGGTTCAAGAAATACCAAAAGATCATCTGCGTAAATAAGATGAGAGATAGTTGGAACCATTCGACAAAATAGCAGGGTAATGCGCTTCTTGTGGACTTCAACTTCAATTAGACAGGAGAAATACTCCATGACAACTGTAAACAAATATGGCGAAAGAGGATCACCCTGCCAAAGACCTCTGTTACTACTGAAGAACCCAGCCGGCTGCCCGTTGATGAGGATCGAGGATGAGGGAGTAGAGATGCACTCCTCTATTCGATCCACTCACCATTTGTCGAACCCTATACTTTCAAGGACTTTGCATACAAATTTTTTGTTCACCATATCATATGTCTTTCTTAGATCGAGCTTTATACACCCCTTCTTTCCTCCTACTTTATGGAAGTCTCTTACCATTTCATAGGCGAGGAGACAGTTATCTGTGATCGATCTTCCCTTCACAAA
Source organism: Iris pallida (assembly GCA_029216955.1). Taxonomy (NCBI): domain Eukaryota; kingdom Viridiplantae; phylum Streptophyta; class Magnoliopsida; order Asparagales; family Iridaceae; genus Iris; species Iris pallida. Next base: position 3,593,891 of record JANAVB010032820.1, read on the forward strand.
TGCAGCCTGGTTAGTCGATATGAGACCCTGCATGATCTCCTGCATTCTGTTACACATGAGATGTATTATTATTTTATATGTAAAATTACAACACGCTATTGGTCTAAAGTCACCCAGTGTGTTTGCTCATTCCTTTTTTTGGATCAGCGAAAGGAACGTATGATTCATCTGTCGTAGGATCCGTCTTGTGGTGAAGAAATCATCCACCATGTGTAATAACGAGTCCTTTACCTGCTCCCAATGATTTTTAAAGAATGCAGCGTTAAACCCGTCGGGCCCTGGGGACTTGTTAGAGTCAAAAAAATTCACTAAATGCTCGATTTCTTCCATCGTCACTTTACGCCTAAGAAGCTCATTGCCTTTATCAGTTACAAGTCTTTTACACGTAAGTTCACGGAATACCTCCGCATAATCGACTTGATTATATAAGTTCGTATAATAGAAGACAGCCTCTTCTTGAATTAATGAAGTCTGAGCAAGAGAGTTACCTCCAGAGTCCATAAGAGTAGCTATATTATTCCTGTATTATCGAGTCCGGATAGTAGCATAGAAGAACTTCGTACACCGATCATCGTCCTTAAGCCAATCACACTTTGCTCTCTGTTTCAACTGGACTTCTTCCTGGAATCTTAATTGCCTGACTTCATCTTGAAGTTCGGACTCCTGTGCTGCCAGTTCTGTGTCGAAGAGTGCCACTTGAAGTTGGTCTTAAACATCTTTTAACCTCCTCTCCTTCTCCTCTAAGTTGTGGGTTGGCCGGCCAATGTTCCACTCTCTAATTTCCTGTTTAATGAGCTTCAGAGTTTTGTAAGTTTGAATTGAGGATTCCCCTTCGTTTCGAGAATCCCCTCTCTACCGCCTCTTTATAACCTTCAATCAGCACCGAAGAGTTACTATATCGGAAAGGCCTTCTCCTCGAGTTCAATTGATTCACCAAGCGGATCAATTTTGGAGAGTGGTCACTCGTACCCCTGGGAAGTCCCTCTGTTCAAACGGCTGGGAATAACTCGATCCACTTGGTGTTTCCAAGTGCTCTGTCGAGTTGGCAGTTGACGCGGTGACAAGTCGAGCTATTGTTCCATGACCATATGTGCCCCGTTCTTTCCAAACACCCCAATCCGGAGCTCAGTAGACAATTTTGGAAATCAGCGAGGATATTCCCCGGAACCGGGCGCCCGCCTTGCTTCTCCGATCCAACCAAAATAGCGTTGAAGTCTCTACTCAAAACGAGAGGCAACTTATCTCCCACGTTTGAAGATACTCGGATGATATCCTTCCAGAGTTGTCTTCTAAGTCTTCTGTCGTTGTATCCTTATACCGCACCAACTACAACCTTAAGTCCCCCTTTGTTAGTGAAGTCGACGACTATGAGTTGCGCCGACATGAACCTTACTTGGCCCTGCCATTCTCGGTTGTTCCACATCACCCAAATCCTTGCGACACCTCCAATGTCAAGGTTATGAATTGACGTCGATTGGCTTGGCATCCGAGAAATAATTCTATCTTCTACCTTGATCTTGCTCTCTATGATGCTGACTATAGAGCACTTGTTCGACCATACTGTCTTCTGAATCTCCTTCCACCGCCCCAGAGAGTTTTCCCCTCTCACATTCCACGTAAGGAACGTCATTAAAAGTTGGTATTACCGTCCGTAAGTTGAAGGACGCTCCCCCTCAGACGATTAGAGAGAGCCTGGCCTGAATTATTATCCCTATTTGAAGGGCTACTCACTACCTGCCTCTGTGTATTTGCATTCATCATTTGGTTCCACTTTGGATTCACCATTGTAAGATTCTTCTCTGCAATCATCTCCCTCTGGTTGGCCTTTCTGTTCTCTTGGCTCTTATCTGCTTCTTCTGTTTCAGCCCCGTATAGCCGTACTGCTCTGGATACTCTACTTTCCGAAACTTCTTTTTGGGTATTAGATGTATCTTGATTAGGCACCTCAATCATATAACTATCTTCGTTATGCAGGTTGGTATGTTGTTTTCTGTCTGTCCGGCCGCTTTGGTCTCTACTTGTAGCTCCACCATCTCATTTTTTTCGGCACTTGTCGCTTCCCTAGTATTGAATAGTATTTTCCGCTAGTACTAGTGACTTCCATCTGTCCATTATCGTTTTGTATTCCCTCCATCCCTTGTATTTGCCCTGCGTGTTCATCTGTAGATACATCCAGTCCTACCGTTTCTTCCAACCCATGCCCGGTAGATGTTCCATCATTCAGTTGATTTATATCCATCTTCTCCTGACAATGTGTCTTCACATGTCCAAAGCATCCACATCGGTCACAGGATGGTGGAACCCATTCATACTCTATATTTTGCCATATGCTTTCGCCGTTTGGGAGCATCAACTCAATCTTCCTGGGAAGCTCGCTTACAACTTCTATCTCAACAAAAACCCTAGCGAACGATCGATGTTGTCTCCTGGCTGTGGGGAGATCCGTGCGCAGGAGATTACCTACCATGCTTGCCATTTTCACTATCGACGGTATGCACCAAAGTGGTGGGGATAACCATGGCATTTTAATCCATACAGGGACTGTCGTCAATCTATCTTTTTCGAAGCAAGATTTCGGACGCCATCGTTTGAGGACCACTAGTCGCCCACCGAACGTCCATGGTTCCTGTCACGCCCCGATTCCGTAGAATCGATAGTCGTCCCCCGGGCGTGATGTCGTGCAAGCCTAAATTGCGCTCGCACAAGGCATAGTTATAAGGTTATCCGAAACACAACAACAAGAGAATGCGCAGAGTAAATTGAACACACATTATAGAGAAGAAAATTTAAGCTTTATTGATAATGAACATCATTTTACAGACTCGATACAAAGGCGCCGCGCGAGCTTTTTACAAACTGACTCCATTACAAAATGAACGTCGACGAGATAGCCATTCCATGCATTTCATCCCTTGATTACAACTAGCATAACAAAACCACCTGGGATGACGGGAAGTCGCTCCATCTGTCTTCTTGGCCTTCGACAGCGGAGTCTTCAAAAGAGATTGGATCCAAACTTCGACCGTAAGGACGAAGCTTCAAAACACACGAGCGTAGACTCCCTTCACGTGGCACGCTCCTCCTGATTTATCGTACCTGTAGAGAGAGCGAGGATCAGTACAATCAACATGTACTGGCGAGTGGCTAATTAATTTTCAGGCTCTCATTTGGTTCAAGAATTTAGATAAACATTTACACAACTTGCTTTTCATGATCTTTCTAACCATCCTAGGTAATTTCATACGAAGCATTTGACGAAACATAACCCAAGTAAGTTACACCAGAATTTCTCTCGGCAGAGCGCGCCGTGCAACATAAAACATACCATCACCTTCCTTGTTAGTTGAATAACAATTTATATCAAGTGTTTGACGTGGAGATCACTGGCATTAACTAGCCATCCTGGACATAGCCTGGTAATACGGGACCCTTGCAACGCAAGTAGCGAGCTCCGATGCAAGTCCCCGTCTTACCGGTTGCTTCATACCCAGCTCGGCTATAACCTGTTTCTTCCTAGGCCGAGTCGGTCCCGTGGCCCCGGGTTGCCGCTCGAAGAAACCATCGCCCTTGTCGACAAGTTGTCCATGACCTTGATAGGTTAACAAGGTATATTTGGGGTACCGTTGGGGCTTGTTATGTAATCGATTCATTTAGTTGTTTTACAGGCCTAAAATAATTCTATCTCTTCTCTACACAATTCATCTTTTCTCTACTCAAACATAGTACTTGTGTTTTCCAAGCGAATCATTCCATTTCATTACCATTACCCGAGTTCTCATTCTTTGAAATAGAGGGTCGAGATGAAGGAGGTCAGCCACTCACCTTGACTTCACTTCGGCGAGAGAACTTGTTGGTCGCGCTAGACGTCGCCTACGCGATTACCTGAAATCGCACAAGTAACCGATTAGAACACTGCATTATTCAAGGAGTTCGATAGGAAATGCGAGTTCGAAATGCAAGCCATGAAAACCATCGAAACATTCACGAAAACGCATTCAGAAAACAAAGCCAAAACCAACGCAAGCGGCGTGAAGAGCAGAGCAACGGGAGGTCTCTCCCGACTCAGCCGCAGAGTCAATCCTCGAGGCGCAATCCGCTGAATATGGGACTTGGTTCCGAAGAAGACATTCCATAACGAGGAATGGATCTTAATTCAACCGTTCCCGTTCGATCGACTCGGTCGATCCCGACCTATCGGTTTCGACCGAATCGATAGCGACAGTGTTCCTTTCTCGCGCACCCCATGGACAGAGTACGGGGCACGATGTAGGGACGGGGCACTACACCATAACCAACTAAAAAAAAGTTTTGTCCTCGAAACTTAAGAATAGAACCTACCTCTACGAGAACAATGAAGGGAACTTCTCCTTCATTTCTGACTTAAGCTCCCACGTCGACTCCTCGGCCGAATGGTTTCTCCAGAGGACGCGGACTAGAGAAACAGCACGGTTGCAGAGAAGTTTATCCTTGCACTCCAAGATTTGTACCGGCTCTTCGACATATGACAAGTCCGCCTTCAGGTCCAGCTTACCCAAATCTACCATATTTCTCGGATCGTGCACGTACTTTCGCAATTGCGAGAGGTGGAAGACGTCATGTACCTCTGACAATGCAGGCGGCAAGGCGAGTTGGTAAGCTACCGGGACGACTCGCTTCAATATTTCGAATGGGCCAACAAATCTTGGTCTCAACTTTCCTTTCGCACCGAACCGGGAAACTCCACGCATAGGCATCACCTTCAAGAATACATGGTCGCCTTCCGAGAACTCGAGGGGGCGTCGGTGCGTGTCGACATAGCTTTTCTGCCGGCTTTGTGCTATCTTCAATCTCCCTCGTATCAACTTGACCTTCTGCATAGTCTGCTCCACCAGCTCCGGACCAAGTATCTGCCGTTTCCCGACTTCATCCCAGCAAATGGGCGATCTGCACTTTTGGCCGTACAAAGTTTCATACGACGCCATTTGGATGCTGGACTGATAGCTGTTGTTGTATGCAAACTCGGCCAACGGTAGATGGACATCCCAACTTGACTTCAAGTCGACCGCACAGAGTCGTAACATGTCTTCGAGAATTTGGTTCACCCGCTCTGTTTGGCCGTCAGTCTGAGGATGATAAGCTGAGCTGAACTTCAACTTGGTCCCCAGTACTGAGTGTAGACTACTCCAGAAGCGCGCTACGAACCGTCCATCCCGATCCGAGATGATAGATACTGGGACCCCGTGCAGCCGAACTATTTTATTAAGGTATATCTGAGCAAGGCGATCGACGCTCCAAGTAACTTTGATGGCGATAAAGTGCGCTGACTTGGTAAGTCGATCGACGATGACCCAGACGGCGTCGTTTCCCCGTGGCATCCTCGGCAAGCCAACAACGAAGTCCATAGTGATGTGATCCCATTTCCACTCTGGAATGGCGAGGTTCTGCATCTCTCTGCCCGGTCGCTGGTGCTCGGCTTTGACTTGCTGACAGGCCATACATTTTGACACAAAGAGCGCTACGTCCCTCTTCATGCCGTGCCACCAAAAGACAATACGGAGGTCCTTATACATCTTGGTGCTGCCAGGATGCAAGGAATATTTTGCATAGTGCGCCTCCGCCATTATCTCCTTTCTAAGTTCTGCGTCGTCTGGTACGCATAGTCGTCCCTTCACGCGCAACACTCCCGACTCGTCCTCTACAAAGTCGGACGCTTTCCCTGCCGATATCAGCTTCCGCATCTTCTCCAGGTAGGGGTCGTCCTTCTGTGCAGACTTGATCCTCTCCAGTAGGCTCGGTTCCACCCGCAGTTGCGCCAGTTTTACGTCTCTGAAACGAACTCGGAGCTCGATGCCCATTCCTTCCAAGTCACGCAGCAGTCGATCGTTGATGCATAATGAAGCTAAGTACTTCCGGCTCAGCGCATCCGCCACCACATTTCCCTTGTCCGGTGTATAGTCGATTGATAAGTCATAGTCTTTGATTAGTTCGAGCCATCGCCTCTGCCGCAAATTCAGTTCTTTCTGGGTGAAGAGATACTTGAGGCTTTTGTGGTCCGTATAAATCCTGCACGCTACGCCATAGAGATAGTGACGCCACAGCTTCAACGCGAACACAATTGCCGCTAGTTCTAGGTCGTGCGTGTGGTAGTTCTTCTCGTGCGGCTTCAACTGCCGGGAAGTAAAAGCTATCACCTTATCCCGTTACATGAGCACACACCCCAAGCCCTGGCCAGAAGCATCGCTGAAGATTTGAAATCCCTCCGTCCCTTCAGGAAGAGCAAGTATCGGGGCCGAAACGAGCCGTTGTTTGAGCTCCTGGAAGGAAGCTTCACAGTCGTCTGACAACTTGAATGCGACTCCTTTCTGGGTGAGACGAGTCAACGGCGATGCGATCTTCGCGAAGTCCTTTACGAAGCGTCGGTAGTATCCCGCCAAGCCTAGGAAGCTTCGAATTTCGCTAACTGATGCGGGCCGTTTCCAATCAGCAACTGCCTCGACTTTCTTCGGATCGACTGCGATGCCCGCGGCGGAGATGATGTGCCCAAGGAATGAGACGATGTTCAGCCAGAACTCGCACTTGCTCATCTTCGTGTACAACTGATTCTCTCGAAGGATTTGGAGTACCGTCCGCAGATGCTCTGCATGTTGCGCTCGATCCTTCGAGTAGACGAGGATGTCGTCGATGAAGACTACTACGAACTTGTCAACGAACGGACGGAACACCCGATTCATTTGATCCATGAAGACGGCAGGGGCGTTTGTCAGACCGAACGGCATTACCAAGAACTCGTAGTAGCCGTAACGAGTGCGGAAGGCAGACTTCGGCACGTCATCTGGCTTGACTTTGAGTTGGTGGTAACCCGATCGTAGATCAATCTTCGAAAATACCGTTGCACCTTGGAGCTGGTCGAACAAGTCATCGATGCGGGGCAGGGGGTATTTGTTTCGGACGGTGGCTTTATTCAATTCCCGATAGTCGATGCAGAGTCGTATCGATCCATCCTTCTTCTTCACGAACAGCACGGGCGCACCCCACGGCGAGACACTCGGACGGATAAACCCTCTGTCGAGCAATTCCTGAAGTTGTGCCTTCAATTCTTTCAATTCTGCAGGGGCCATTCTGTATGGAGCCTTCGAGATCGGTCGGGTGTCGGGGAATGTGTCGATGGTGAACTCTATTTCTCGATCGGGCGACATGCCGGATAGCTCATCCGGGAACACGTCTGGGAATTCTGCCACAACGTCGGTCTGACCCGCGTTTGCACCATCCTGTCGCATGTTTCGAACGGAAGCTAGATAGCCTTCGCACCCGGAATGCAGCATCCGTCGAGCAGATATTGCGGAGATCACCATGCAGGTCGGCGACGCCTCACCACACGAGTAGCAGAATTCAGGCACTCCAGGCATGCGGAATGTGACCTTCTTTTCAGCGCAGTCTATGGTTGCGTTACACGGCCCGAGCTAATCCATTCCCAGAATGATGTCAAAGTCCTTCATATCTAGAACTATCACATCCAGACCGATCTTTTGACCGCCGATACAGATAGTCCCGCCGGCACAAGCTAAGTTTGTGAGAATTGGTGTGCCCGAAGGTGTGCTTACGCTAAGGTCAAGATCTAATGATATTACAGGAAATTTGTGCTCGGCGGCAAAGTCCGCCGAGATAAAACTATACGAAGTACCTGAATCAAATAGTACACGAGCAGACACATTATTGAAATTTAGTATACCTGTCACGACCGTATCTGATGCATGCACTTCGTCTCGAGTCATGGCGTAGATGCGGCCCTGGGCATTGGGGCGACGGTCTTGGCCATTTTGTGGTGCGGGTTGATGGGCTCGAGGCACTGGAACTTGATTCCCTGGACGGTGCTATTGGGGCGCCATTGGACGGTGCTGTTGGGGCGCCGTTGGGTTCGGCCTGGTCGGACATTCAGCACGATTGTGGCCCTTCTTGCCACAGTTCCAGCATCCTTCCTCTGGTATCGGGCAATCGATGATAGTGTGACCGGACCGGCGACAACGGATGCAGTAAGGCCATGGATTATGTCCATTATACCCGCCTTATTGCCCATTGTTTGGACGCTTGGTCACATTGTTTCCTTCCATGTGGCTAGGGCATTTTTGATTGTATGTATGCACAACGCCGGCAGCACCTGGAGGGTATTGGCTTTCAAGGCGGAAGGCGTGGTTGAGAGACTCCCCCATCGTTTGGTATTTTAGAACAGACACATGGGCGTAAATAGATGGCCGTAGGCCCACTTCGAACCGTCGAGCACGACTCGCCAGGGAGGGTAGGAATTCTCCAGCAAACTTGGCTAACTTGTTGAACTCTGCTGCGTACTGCCGTACCGTCATATTCCCTTGCCTTAGCTGCATAAATTCATTCTCCTTCTCTTGTCGAATGGCTTCGGGAAGGTACTCGATCTCAAACGCCTCTCGGAAGGTGGCCCAAGATATTGCCGCTGTCTCATTATCGCGTCTGATTGCTCGCTTTTGCACGGCCCACCAGTCGTGCGCTTTCAATCGGAGTAGAAGTTGAGTGCATGCGACTTTCTTGGACTCATCGACACCCAGAAGCTCGAACCGATCTTCTAACTCCTCCAGCCAATCGATCGCCAATGAAGGGTCCTCAGTACCACAAAAGGAAGTACGGAAGCTCTTTATGAATTTTGACACGTCGAAGTTGAAGCTTCTCGGTGCCGCAGGAATAAGCTCGGGTACCTCCGGTTCGACTTCACTTTGTCTGGCCGCAGGCTCGGTCACGGCAGGAGTTGTCGCGGAGTTGTTGTTGTTGGCCACCACTGTCTGTACAATCTGCTGAAGAGTATCCAGCTGCTTCAGCTGTAACTTGAATTGTGTATCGAATCGGGGCTCGAAATGGGTCTGGCGTGCCACTACCTCCCGTCGATGTGCCTCTGTCTCCCGTCGATGTTGCTCATTCAGGCGTTGATTCTCCTGAGCTTGTTGTTGTTGCGCTTCCAGCATGCGCAACATCCGTTCCATGGCATCGTTGGAGGGTCCGGGCCTCGAGCTACTCGAGCCGCTCGAAGCACTTTCTTCGTTCAATGCCACGTTCACCGCCGCACCTTCTGGGATTTTGAAGGTAAAAAATACATTAGTCACAAAACTTATTACAGACTCCCTCGCATGGAACGACATATCTCATCGACACGAGACCAACGATTTGAGACTAGAAACTCGATACTAGAGGCCAAGGACGTAAAGCCGTGCTCTGATACCATTATGTCACGCCCCGATTCTGTAGAATCGATAGTCGTCCCCCGGGCGTGATGCCGTACAAGCCTAAATTGCGCTTGCACAAGGCATAGTTATAAGGTTATCCGAAACACAACAACAAGAGAATGTGCAGAGTAAATTGAACACACATTATAGAGAAGAAAATTTAAGCTTTATTGATAATGAATACCATTTTACAGACTCGATACAAAGGCGCCGCGTGGGCTTTTTACAAATTGACTCCATTACAAAATGAACGTCGACGAGATAGCCATTCCATGCATTTCATCCCTTGATTACAACTAGCATAACAAAACCACCTGGGATGACGGAAAGTCGCTCCATCTGTCTTCTTGGCCTTCGACAGCGGAGTCTTCAAAAGAGATTGGATCCAAACTTCGACCGTAAGGACGAAGCTTCAAAACACACGAGCGTAGCCTCCCTTCACGTGGCACGCTCCTCCTGATTTATCGCACCTGTAGAGAGAGCAAGGATCAGTACAATCAACATGTACTGGCAAGTGGCTAATTAATTTCCAGGCTCTCATTTGGTTCAAGAATATAGATAAACATTTACACAACTTGCTTTTCATGATCTTTCTAACCATCCTAGGTAATTTCATACGAAGCATTTGACGAAACATAACCCAAGTAAGTTACACCAAAATTTTCCTCTGCAGAGCGCGCCGTGCAACATAAAACATACCATCACCTTCCCTGTTAGTTGAATAACAATTTATATCAAGTGTTTGATGTGGAGGTCACTGGCATTAACTAGCCATCCCGGACATAGCCTGGTAATACGGGACCCTTGCAACGCAAGTAGCGAGCTCCGATGCAAGTCCCCGTCTTACCGGTTGCTTCATATCCAGCTCGCCTATAACATGTTTCTTCCTAGGCCGAGTCGGTCCCGTGGCCCCGGGTTGCCGCTCGAAGAAACCATTGCCCTTGTCGACAAGTTGTCCATGACCTTGATAGGTTAACAAGGTACATTTGCGGTACCGTTGGGGCTTGTTATGTAATCCATTCATTTAGTTATTTTACAGGCCTAAAATAATTCTATCTCTTCTCTACACAATTCATCTTTTCTCTACTCAAACATAGGACTTGTGTTTTCTAAGCGAATCATTCCATTTTATTACCATTACCCGAGTTCTCAATCTTTGAAATAGAGGGTCGAGATGAAGGAGGTCAGCCACTCACCTTGAGTTCACTTCGGCGAGAGAACTTGTTGGCCGCGCTAGACGTCGCCTACGCGATTACCTAAAATCGCACAAGTAACCGATTAGAACACTACATTATTCAAGAAGTTCGATAGGAAATGCGAGTTCGAAATGCAAGCTATGAAAACCATCGAAACATTCACGAAAATGCATTCAGAAAACAAAGCCAAAACCAACGCAAGCGGCGTGAAGAGCAGAGCAACGGGAGGTCTCTCCCGACTCAGCCGCAGAGTCAATCCTCGAGGCGCAACCCGCTGAATATGGGACTTGGTTCCGAAGAAGATATTCCATAACGAGGAATGGATCTTAATTCAACCGTTCCCATTCGATCGACTCGGTCGATCCCGACCTATCGGTTTCGACCGAATCGATAGCGACAGTGTTCCTTTCTCGCGCACCCCGTGGACAGAGTACGGGGCACGATGTAGGGACGGGGCACTACACCATAACCAACTAAAAAAAGTTTTATCCTCGAAACTTAAGAATAGAACCTACCTCTACGAGAACAATGAAGGGAACTTCTCCTTCATTTCTGACTCAAGCTCCCACGTCGACTCCTCGGCCGAATGGTTTCTCCAGAGGACGCGACTAGAGAAATAGCACGGTTGCGGAGAAGTTTATCCTTGCACTCCAAGATTTGCACCGGCTCTTCGATATATGATAAGTCCGCCTTCAGGTCCAGCTTACCCAAATCTACCATATTTCCCGGATCGTGCACGTACTTCCGCAATTACGAGACGTGGAAGATGTCATGTACCTCTGATAATGCAGGCGGCAAGGCGAGTTGGTAAGCTACCGGGGCGACTCACTTCAATATTTCGAATGAGCCAACAAATCTTGGGCTCAACTTTCCTTTCACACCGAACCGGGAAACTCCACGCATAGGCATCACCTTCAAGAATACATGATCGTCTTCCGAGAACTCGAGGGGGCGTCGGTGCGTGTCGACATAGCTTTTCTGCCGACTTTGTGCTATCTTCAATCTCCCTCGTATCAACTTGACCTTCTGCACAGTCTGCTCCACCAGCTCCGGACCAAGTATCTGTCGTTTCCCGACTTCATCCCAGCAAATAGGCGATCTGCACTTCCGGCCGTACAAAGTTTCATACGGCGCCATTTGGATGCTGGACTGATAGCTGTTGTTGTATGCAAACTTGGCCAACGGTAGATGGACGTCCCAACTTGACTTCAAGTCGACCGCACAGAGTCGTAACATGTCTTCGAGAATTTAGTTCACCCGCTCTGTTTGGCCGTCAGTCTGAGGATGATAAGCTGAGCTGAACTTCAACTTGGTCCCCAGTACTGAATGTAGACTACTCCAGAAGCGCGCTACGAACCGTCCATCCCGATCCGAGATGATAGATACTGGGACCCCGTGTAGCCGAACTATTTCATCAAGGTATATCTGAGCAAGGCGGTCGACGCTCCAAGTAACTTTGATGGCGATAAAGTGCGCTGACTTGGTTAGTCGATCGACGATGACCCAGACGGCATCGTTTCCCCGCGGCGTCCTCGGCAAGCCAACAACGAAGTCCATAGTGATGTGATCCCATTTCCACTCTGGAATGGCGAGGTTCTGCATCTCTTCGCCCGGTCGCTGGTGCTCGACTTTGACTTGCTGACAGGCCATACATTTTGACACAAAGAGCGCTACGTCCCTCTTCATGCCGTGCCACCAAAAGACAATACGGAGATCCTTATACATCTTGGTGCTGCCAGGATACAAGAAATATTTTGCATAGTGCGCCTCCGCCATTATCTCCTTTCTAAGTTCTGCGTCGTCCGGTACGCATAGCCGTCCCTTCACGCGCAACACTCCCGACTCGTCCTCTGCAAAGTCGGACGCTTTCCCTGTCGATATCAGCTTCCGCATCTTCTCCAGGTAGGGGTCGTCCTACTGTGCAGACTTGATCCTCTCCAGTAGGCTCGGTTCCACCCGCAGTTGCGCCAGTTTCACGTCTCTGAAACGAACTCGGAGCTCGATGCCCATTCCTTTCAAGTCACGCAGCAGTCGATCGTTGATGCATAACGAAGCTAAGTACTTCCGGCTCAGCGCATCCGCCACCACATTTCTCTTGTCCGGCGTATAGTCAATTGATAAGTCATAGTCTTTGATTAGTTCGAGCCATCGCCTCTGTCGCAAATTCAGTTCTTTCTGGGTGAAGAAATACTTGAGGCTTTTGTGGTCCGTATAAATCCTGCACGCCACGCCATAGAGATAGTGACGCCATAGCTTCAACGCGAACACAATTGCCGCTAGTTCTAGGTCGTGCGTGGGGTAGTTCTTCTCGTGCGGCTTCAACTGCCGGGAAGCAAAAGATATTACCTTATCCCGCTACATGAGCACACACCGCAAGCCCTGGCCAGAAGCATCGCTGAAGATTTGAAATCCCTTCGTCCCTTCAGGAAGAGCAAGTATCGGGGTCGAAACGAGCCGTTGTTTGAGCTCCTGGAAGGAAGCTTTACAGTCGTCTGACCACTTGAATGCGACTCCTTTCTGGGTGAGGCGACTCAATGGCGATACGATCTTCGCGAAGTCCTTCACGAAGCGTCGGTAGTATCCCGCCAAGCCTAGAAAGCTTCGAATTTTGCTAACTGATGCGGGCCGTTTCCAATCAGCAACTGCCTCGACTTTCTTCGGATCGACTGCGATGCCCGCGGCGGAGATGATGTGCCCAAGGAATGAGACGTTGTTCAGCCAGAACTCGCACTTGCTCATCTTCGCATACAACTGATTCTCTCGAAGGGTTTGGAGTACCGTCCGTAGATGCTCTACATGTTGCGTTCGATCCTTCGAGTAGACGAGGATGTCGTCGATGAAGACTACTACGAACTTGTCAACGAACGGACGGAACACCCGATTCATTAGATCCATGAAGACGGCAGGGGCGTTTGTCAGACCGAACGGCATTACCAAGAACTCGTAGTGGCCGTAACGAGTACGGAAGGCAGACTTCGGCACGTCATCTGGCTTGACTTTGAGTTGGTGGTAACCCGATCGTAGATCAATCTTCGAAAATACCGTTGCACCTTGGAGCTGGTCGAACAAGTCGTCGATGCAGGGCAGGGGGTATTTGTTTCGGACGGTGGCTTTATTCAATTCTCGATAGTCGATGCAGAGTCGTATCGATCCATCCTTCTTCTTCACGAACAGCACGGGCGCACCCCACGGCGAGACACTCGGACGGATAAACCCTCTGTCGAGCAATTTTTGAAGTTGTGCCTTCAATTCTTTCAATTCTGCAGGGGCTATTCTGTACGGAGCCTTCGAGATCGGTCGGGTGTCGGGGAATGTGTCGATGGTGAACTCTATTTCTCGATCGGGCGGCATGCCGGGTAGCTCATCCGGGAACACGTCTAGGAATTCTGCCACAACGTCGGTCTGACCCGCGTTTGTACCATCCTGTCACATGTCTCGAACGGAAGCTAGATAGCCTTCGCACCCGGAATACAGCATCCGTCGAGCAGATATTGCGGAGGTCACCATGCAGGTCGGCGATGCCTCACCACACGAGTAGCAGAATTCAGGCACTCCAGGCATACGGAATGTGACCTTCTTTTCAGCGTAGTCTATGGTTACGTTGCACGGCCCGAGCCAATCCATTCCCAGAATGATGTCAAAGTCCTTCATATCTAGAACTATCACATCCAGACCGATCTTTTGACCGCCGATACAGATAATCCCGCCGGCGCAAGCTAAGTTTGTGAGAATTGGTGTGCCCGAAGGTGTGCTTACGCTAAGGTCAAGATCTAATGATATTACAGGAAATTTGTGCTCGGCGGCAAAGTCTGTCGAGATAGAACTATACGAAGCGCCTGAATCAAATAGTACACGAGCAGACACATTATTAAAATTTAGTATACCTGTCACGACCGTATCTGATGCATACACTTCGTCTCGAGTCATGGCGTAGACGCGGCCCTGGGCATTGGGGCGACGGTCTTGGCCATTTTGTGGTACGGGTTGATGGGCTCGAGGCGCTGGAACTTAATTCCCTGGACGGTGCTGTTGGGGCGCCATTGGACGGTGTTGTTGGGGCGCCGTTGGGTTCGGCCTGGTCGGACATTCAGCACGATTGTGGCCCTTCTTGCCACAGTTCCAGCATCCTTCCTCTGGTATCGGGCAATCGATGATAGTGTGACCGGACCGGCGACAACGGATGCAGTAAGGCCATGGATTACGCCCTTTATACCCGCCTTGTTGTCCATTGTTTGGACGCTTGGTCACATTGTTTCCTCCCATGTGGCTAGGGTATTTTTGATTATATGTATGCACAGCGCCGGCAGCACCTGGAGGGTATTGGCTTTCAAGGCGGAAGGCGTGGTTGAGAGACTCCCCCATCATTTGGTATTTTAGAACAGACACATGGGCGTAAATAGATGGCCGTAGGCCCACTTCGAACCGTCGAGCACGACTCGCCAGGGAGGGTAGGAATTCTCCAGCAAACTTGGCTAACTTGTTGAACTCTGCTGCGTACTACCGTACCGTCATATTCCCTTGTCTTAGCTGCATAAATTTATTCTCCTTCTCTTGTCGAATGGCTTCGGGAAGGTACTCGATCTCGAACGCCTCTCGGAAGGTGGCCCAAGATATTGTCGCTGTCTCATTATCGCGTCTGATTGCTCGCTTTTTTACGGCCCACCAGTCGTACGCTTTCAATCGGAGTAGAAGTTGAGTGTATGCGACTTTCTTGGACTCATCGACACCCAGAAGCTCGAACCGGTCTTCTAACTCCTCCAGCCAATCGATCGCCAATGAAGGGACCTCAGTACCGCAAAAGGAAGTACGAAAGCTCTTTGTGAATTTTGACACGTCGAAGTTGAAGCTTCTCGGTGCCGCAGGCATAAGCTCGGGTACCTCCGGTTGGACTTCACTTTGTCTGGCCGCAGGCTCGGTCACGACAGGAGTTGTCGCGGAGTTGTTGTTGTTGGCCACCACTGTCTGTACAATCTGCTGAAGAGTATCAAGCTGCTTCAGCTGCAACTTGAATTGTGTATCGAATCGGGCCTCGAAATGGGTCTGGCGTGCCTATACCTCCCGTCGATATGCCTCTGTCTCCCGTCGATGTTGCTCATTCAGGCATTGATTCTTCTGAGCTTGTTGTTGTTGCGCTTCCAGCATGTGCAACATCCGTTCCATGGCATCGTTAGAGGGTCCGGGCCTCGAGCTACTCGAGCCGCTCGAAGCACTTTCTTCGTTCAATGCCACGTTCACCGCCGCACCTTCTGGGATTTTGAAGGTAAAAAATACATTAGTCACAAAACTTATTACAGACTCCCTCGCATGGAACGACATATCTCATCGACACGAGACCAATGATTTGAGACTAGAAACTCGACACTAGAGGCCAAGGACGTAAAGCCGTACTCTGATACCATTATGTCATGCCTCGATTCCGTAGAATCGATAGTCGTCCCCCGGGCGTGATGCCGTACAAGCCTAAATTGTGCTCGCACAAGGCATAGTTATAAGGTTATCCGAAACACAACAACAAGAGAATGCGCAGATTAAATTGAACACACATTATGGAGAAGGAAATTTAAGCTTTATTGATAATGAACACCATTTTACAGACTCGATACAAAGGCGTCGCGCGTGCTTTTTACAAACTGACTCTATTACAAAATGAACGTCGACGAGATAGCCATTCCATGCATTTCATCCCTTGATTACAACTAGCATAACAAAACCACCTGGGATGACGGAAAGTCGCTCCATCTGTCTTCTTGGCCTTCGACAGCGGAGTCTTCAAAAGAGATTGGATCCAAACTTCGATCGTAAGGACGAAGCTTCAAAACACACGAGCGTAGCCTCCCTTCACGTGGCATGCTCCTCCTGATTTATCGCACCTGTAGAGAGAGCGAGGATCAGTACAATCAACATGTACTGGCGAGTGGCTAATTAATTTCCAGGCTCTCATTTGGTTCAAGAATATAGATAAATATTTACACAACTTGCTTTTCATGATCTTTCTAACCATCCTAGGTAATTTCATATGAAGCATTTGACGAAACATAACCCAAGTAAGTTACACCAGAATTTCTCTCGGCAGAGCGCGCCGTACAACATAAAACATACCATCACCTTCCCTGTTAGTTGAATAACAATTTATATCAAGTGTTTGATGTGGAGGTCACTGGCATTAACTAGCCATCCTGGACATAGCCTGGTAATACGGGACCCTTGCAACGCAAGTAGCGAGCTCCGATGCAAGTCCCCGTCTTACCGGTTGCTTCATACCCAGCTCGGCTATAACATGTTTCTTCCTAGGTCGAGTCGGTCCCGTGGCCCCGGGTTGCCGCTCGAAGAAACTATTGCCCTTGTCGACAAGTTGTCCATGACCTTGATAGGTTAACAAGGTACATTTGGGGTACCGTTGGGGCTTGTTATGTAATCGATTCATTTAGTTGTTTTACAGGCCTAAAATAATTCTATCTTTTCTCTACACAATTCATCTTTTCTCTACTCAAACATAGGACTTGTGTTTTCCAAGTGAATCATTCTATTTCATTACCATTACCCGAGTTCTCATTCTTTGAAATAGAGGGTCGAGATGCAGGAGGTCAGCCACTCACCTTGAGTTCACTTCGGCGAGAGAACTTGTTGGCCGCGCTAGACGTCGCCTACGCGATTACCTGAAATCGCACAAGCAACCGATTAGAACACTGCATTATTCAAGGAGTTCGATAGGAAATGCGAGTTCGAAATGCAAGCCATGAAAACCATCGAAACATTCACGAAAACGCATTCAGAAAACAAATCCAAAACCAACGCAAGCGGCGTGAAAAGCAGAGCAACGGGAGGTCTCTCCCGACTCAGCCACAGAGTCAATCCTCGAGGCGCAACCCGCTGAATATGGGACTTGGTTCCGAAGAAGACATTCCATAACGAGGAATGGATCTTAATTCAACCGTTCCCGTTCGATCGACTCGGTCGATCCCGACCTATCGGTTCCGACCGAATCGATAGCGATAGTGTTCCTTTCTCGCGCACCCCGTGGACAGAGTACGGGGTACAATATAGGGACGGGGCACTATAGTTCTCCCCCAAGCACACGATCCAGGTCTTCTGTTAGATCGAATTTTATAAAATAAAATCTGTTCTTCCTGGAAAATATTTCAATCTCTCCTTTCGGTCGCCACACCTGTAATGCATACGCCTTAAGTTGCCCATAATATGGCTTATTGCCCATTACATATAAGATTATGGTATTTTTCCAATACTCTGTCGTTTCTTCAATGTCGTCCGATGTGATCTCCACCACTTTTCTGCCATCGATCACCCTTGGTTCAATGTATTGTAGTTCAACCACTGTCTGGATCGTCGCCGGCTTGCATAATTCTGCCCACGTCACTGGCATAGAGGCGCTTCTTTGATAACCAGTCTTCGTTTGGGCCACCGCCGCTCCTCCTCCAGTATTAATGGCTGGTCAATTAATCAGTCTTTGCTCTCCCTGTACTGCCTCTTTCCCTCATCGACCTTCGCCCATATTTGGCATCAACTCCGTTATAGGTTTGCTCCTTGGAGGGATTCTGCCTGCCGAAGATGTGGCTCCTCCCCTTGATGACCCTTGATAGCCCCAACCAGGATGATCTCTCCTTGCTGCCACCGTAAGGCGTCTACGTCGCTCCACCGTGGTCCAGCCCCCGCCTTCATCTCGTAGCGTTGGATCGTCGACGTCCAAGGAGGCTTCGGCCGGTTGATCATCCGCCTCCTTTAGAGTTCCCTTCTGCAGAAACCCTAACACCATCGCAATATATATATATATATATATATATATATATATATATATATATATATATATATATATATATATATATATATATATATATATATATATATTAGCGTTGGATCGTCGACGTCCAAGGAGGCTTCGGCCGGTTGATCATCCGCCTCCTTTAGAGTTCCCTTCTGCAGAAACCCTAACACCATCGCAAATATATATATACATATATATATATATATATATATATAAATATATATATATATATATATATATATATATATATATATATTGGAACCAAAGCTTTATTGAAGTATCAGGCGCAAAATACCGAAGCCTATACAAGTAAGCACATCAAGCGCGAGCTGAAACACTACAAACAAAATAAATCACTGTCGAAGGCAGAAAGACTCCGCTAGCTGGATAGAGCCATCCGGAAGAAGTCCGCGGAGTGAGATCATCGCCTACCGATCTTAGCGATTTGCCGAAGGGTCTTCCGAAACAGCTGGTCGGGATTGTATTGGTGACCTTCATATCTGAATTTGTTTCGGTTCTTCCAAAGAACCCAAATGCCCGCGGCTACGATGATCTGTTGCCCGTGGGAACCGTTCCAGCTGGCGAGGAGATCGTTGAAGCCCCCGGCATGACGGTCGTGCCTGCAACGGTGAGAGAGACGGGCCCAAAGCTGAGATGCAAGCTCACCGGAGAGCAGAACGTGCTCGGCGGTTTCTGGACAGTGTGAGGAGCAGCAATGGCATTTGGATACGAGACTGAATCCGATGGAGTTAAGGGAGTCGTCGATAGAAAGCTTCCTGCGGTACGCTCTCCAGAGCAGGATAGACCATTTAGTGGGGATGCAGGACTTCCAGAAAGGGGCGATGATAGGGGACGGCACTCCGATGCCGCAAACCACTGTCTTCG
Organism: Iris pallida; assembly: GCA_029216955.1. NCBI lineage: Eukaryota > Viridiplantae > Streptophyta > Magnoliopsida > Asparagales > Iridaceae > Iris > Iris pallida. Next base: position 3,612,976 of record JANAVB010032820.1, read on the forward strand.
CCGAAGCCTAAGAGAAAATGCCGTCGGGCTTAGGGGTCCATTGCCAGGTATCCGGGACATCGAGGAGGTGCAAATCAGCGGCTGCGAGTCTGACTTCTGCCTCCGTACCAAGCCAATCTCTGACCCTGTCCCATCTCCAACCCGAGTCGGAGTCCTATAAATCTCGTATCGTGCAGTTCGGAGGGGTGTTCGGGGTTTGTTGGAGTGCAACATCGCCAAGCCAACGTTCATGGCACATTGACGAACTTTCGTTGCCAAGCCGTAGGCGGATGTGGTATTTAACTAGATTACGCCCATGAAGGATGCTGCGCCAGGATGCTGACGATCTGTTGTTAGCGACCGCAGTAACGGGGTGGGAATAACGAAAGTATCTGGCCATCATGAACCTGGTCCAGATAGAGGAGTCCGTTCGGAGCTTCCACCACAGCTTCATAGAGCAAGCGTCGACGACGTTCGACAGTTTACTGAAGCCCAGCCCTTCTTCGTTCGTCGGTCTAGACATGGAGTCCCAGCCGGCCCAGTGATGCTTGTCCTTCCCGTTGGAGTGGCCCCAAAAGAAGTCGGAAAAGAGTGATTCTAATGAGGATAGGACCTTCTTGGGGGGTAGCAAACGGCCAGAGTGTATATGGGAATGGAGGAGAGGACATGCTTGATTAGAATCATCTTTCCACCCGGGGAAAGGGTCGCGTTGTGCCAACCCTCGATTTTCTTCCTGATCTTGCTCACCAGGGTGTCGAAGACGTCGGAGCTCGCTTTGTCGTACACCAGCGGGCATCCTAAGTAAGAGAAAGGAGGGTACGCGATTGAGAAGGAGGTTAAGTTGGAAAGAATAGCTGAGTGGTTCCTGTCAGCTTTGTGGTGGGTGTAGATAACGCTTTTATTGGTGTTGACTCGCTGCCCCGAGCACCTCGTGTATTTCTCGAAAGTTCTGTGAACCATCTCGACCGACCCGATGTCGCCGGAGGAGAAGATGAGGATGTCGTCTGCATAAGCCATGTGGGTGATGAGAGGGCATCCGGTGGTGGTGTAGAAATGATTGAATCTGGGGGTGTTAGCCATGTTGTTGAGGTTTCTGCTGAGAGCGTCGGCTGCGATGATGAAGATGGTGGAAGATAGGGGATCGCCCTGTCTGACCCCTCTGCTGGATTTGAAGAAACCTTAGCTTGCCCGTTGATGGCCGTGGAGAACCAGGAGTTGCTTATGGATCGAAAAATGATGTCAATCCAAATTTTGGAGAGGTCGAAGGCCCGAGAAACCTAAATCATGAACTGCCAGTCCAGACGATCATAGGCCTTCTCCATGTAGAGCTTGATGGCCAAGTTCCCCCCCCCTTTACTGGAAATTTCATGCATGTTATCATTTCCTGCGCTAGGAGGATGTTGTCGGTGATGTTCCGGCCCGGGACAAAATCGTTTTGTTCTTCGGATATGATCTTGGGGAGGAGGATAGACATGCGGGTCACGATGATCTTCGATATGATCTTATTTGTGAAGTTGCATAAGCTGATGGGACAAAAGTCTCTGAAGGTCTTCGGGCTGTCTATTTTGGGGATTAGGATGAGGTTAGTGCAGGAGATGGAATTGGGGTATCTGGCACCTCGAAAGAAGGCGACCGCAGGCTTGAGGATGTTAGGCTCAATGATGTCCCAGCAACATCGGAAGAACATACCGGAGAAACCATCGGGCCCGGGGGCGCTGTGCGCGTCGAGGGCCCACACAGCCGATCTAACTTCTTCCGCGGAGGGTGGGGTCAAAAGTCGATCGTTCTCGCGTGCGCTGATCAAGTGTGGGATCTTGGCCAGGAAGTCCTCATCCTTGGTGATGACCTCTTTAGCGAATAGTTTAGAGTAGAAATTGGCGGCGGCCGTGTGGATACTCCGCTGGTCTTTGAGTAATGTGCCATTTTCGTCGGTGATTTGGTGCAGGTTGAGTTGTTGCCTGCGGCCTTTAACACGGGCGTGGAAGAAGCGGAAATTTTTGTCCCCTTCTGCGTCCCAGGTCAGTCTGGCTTTCTGTTTCTAGAATTCGGTCTCCACCTTCAGCCTAGATTTGAGGAGGGCTCTGGCGAGGTTGAGCGTAGCATGGTTCTCCGGGGAGCAGTTGGAGGCATACAGGTGCTCTGCCTGGGTGACGTCATCCTCAGCAATCTTAATCGCCTGAAAAATGTTTCCGAAGGCGCTTCTGCTCCAGGTCAAAAGCGCTTTCCTGGTGGCTTTTAGTTTGTCTGCCACGCGGGGGAGGGGGTAGGTGTTGGTGGTAGAGCTCCAGGCGGAGGCCACGACGTGCCGGAATTGAGGGTGGTGGCTCCAAAATTCAAGGAAACGAAACAGTTTCTTGATAAGGTTGGAATTGTTGTTGATCTCGATCAGAAGAGGGGAGTGATCCGATTCGGTAGAGTTGAGGTAGGAGAGATTGGAAATGAGACCCGTATCAGACAAACGGTTGTCGACCAACGCACAATCGAGACGGGAGTATTGTCTTCAGGCACCTTCTTGCATGTTACACCAGTGAAGGCGTTACCTGAGAAAGGGAGTGGGGACAAGTGTTCGTTAAAGACGAAGGAGTTGAAGTCATTCATTGCCTGCTGTAGGGGTGGGCGGCCCCCGGACTTCTCGTCTCTACACGTGAGCACGTTAAAGTCGCCAATACAAAGTCACGGAAGGTTGTTAAGGTGTTGGTGGGTGTCCGACAGAGTTGCCTAAAGCTGCCTGCGCTCAGGGATGTCATAGCTGCCGTGGACGGCTGAGAGGAGAGTTCGAGATTGGAGGGTGGGGTGTTCGACCCAGCAAGAAAGTGCCTGCTTCGAGTCGTGGACGGTGGCAAATTTGCATCCTGCGAAAAAGAGGATCCAGAAGTCGTTGCAGTCGGCCACAGCAGTCGGGAAGCCGAGGTACAGCTGGATGGATTTGAGTTTTTTGTGGGAAATTTTGGATTCGATGATGACTAAGAGGTCGATACGGTGGATTTTCTTGAGGCTGATTAATCTGCTCAAGGTAGGTTTATTGCCGAGCCCTCTAACATTCCACGATAGGATGTTAAGCATTGGTGGGGAAGCGGGGGGATTGGTTGTTGAGCTTCACGGCTGACCGCGTGGTCATGGGCGTGGGCTCGATGTCATGATTTTTCTTTTAGTTGTGATAGATTTTGTTGCTTGATAATGCTGTGGAGGAGGACGACCGTCGCTCCGGGTTGTCTGTTAGGGTTATGACCAAGATCTACTGGCTGGGTGGCTCTGTCGTCTTCGAACTCTGTCAGCGCGCAGAGGGGGTTGCCGGGGTCAAAGAATCCGGCTTCTAGGGCTTGCTGAAGCCTATCAGCAAGGGCAAGGTCGATGTTGTCCGGGTCTGCGCCGGAGACGGTATTGGTGATGAGATGAGAGTCTGCTATGCTGGTGAAGGCTGGGTGGAGGATCATGGCGAGTTGGTCCTCCTCTTCTCCAACAAAAGAAGCAACGGCGGGAGCGGTCTCGCTGTCGTCGAGCAGGTTCGTGCCGGGAGGGGGCTCTCCAAATAGTCGACAGGGGGGAGAGCTGAGGGTGTCGAACTGGTTTTGGAGAGTGATGGCTGGAGGCTTGGGGGAATGCTGGCTGTTGAGAGGGGTGGATGGATGGTGGGAGTAATGACTGGTGACTTTGGGGGAATGCTAGCTGAGTTAGACGGTGGAAGAGAGCGGGGACTGGGAGTGTCGTCGCTGTCTTCAAAGTAGGAGTGTTTGTTGGGGCAGGGAAGGATTGGGGCTGAGGGTGGGGCGAGGATCTCCTTCTGGGAGAGCGACTTCTGGTGGGGTTTTTACTTCAGCTCCGGGTGTGCCCTGAAGCCCAGCCGGGTGGGTAGCCACGAATCTGACAGTGCTTGCAAAAATGATGATGTTGTCGTACACTAGCGCCTGGGAGTACGATCGGCTCCCGAGTTCTAACTCGATGTGGGGTGGGGGGATCGGTGTTGAGGTCGAGTTCCACACATATCTTCGTGAAGTTCCCTTTGGTGAGATTGCGAGTATCGTCGGCGATGGCTAAAAGCGAGCTAGAGGAGCTGGCGATTCTCTTCAGAGCGGCGGGGGCGAAGCATACAAGGGGGAGGTTGGAGAGGGTGATCCACGTCGAGATGATAAACGAGTAAACTTTGGGGTTGAATCTCGGAGACCATTTGATGATTTTGACGCGGTGAGCATCGATGATTGTGGTGCATTTAGCCCAGACAATGGAAAAGTCAGAGTCAGAGGAGAGGTATAGGAACAAGTGCTTGGGGTCCAGCGGGGCGACTCGGTATGCTGAAGTGAGGCCCCAACCGGCGATAGCCTCTTGGGCTTTAGACATCTTGGGGCACCCCGAGGAGAATTTAAGGACGAACGTTTTCGCGAACCCGACCGCTAAGAAGAAGATCTCTTCAGAGGGGAAGGGGACCCGGAGAGATTGACCGTCTTCTGGGGATGGTAGCTCGATGGCCAGCAGATCTGGAGCCTCGATCTGGAAGGGGAGATGAGGTCCTCTGTCTGGGCGCAGCCTCAGCGTAGAATAGACTCGAAGAACGGGTCGAGGGGGATGACACCCCAATGGGGCCAGCGCCCGCGATAGAAGGCGCATGGTCTCCACCCGCTGGCGCATACGACCCTGGATGGCCCCGGGGCTGGGCGCATGCGGCGGGGGACGCATGGCCGGCGGGGAGAAGCGCCAAGGGGGGCGCCTGAGCGCCCGCGACAGGGGATAGGCCTACAGCCGGAAGTGACCCGGAAGCTGGGTGGGCGCATGCAGCAGGGGAGTGCACATGCCCACCGAGGTGGGCGCATACCGTCGGGGGCACCGGAGGGGCGCATGCTGCCGAGCGGCCGGGGGGGCAGAAAGGACCCCGCGCGAGAGGGGGCACAAGGAGGGTCGTGGGCGCATGATCGCCTCTAGAAGAGGGGAGCGCAAGGATGTCCTCGGCATTGGGCGCATGCAAAGCAACCCCTGAGGAGGGCGCATAGCCCCCCCCTCCCCCCGCAAGGCGAGGGCGCATGGCCGGGCAGGGACGTCGGGCCGACTATGGGTGCATGGTCGTCCCTCGATGAAGAGGGCACGTAGCAGGTCGCTAACAAGGGCGCATAGTGTTGGCCCATTGGTCATGGTCAAACCTGATTTTAATAATTGATCAAACTCTGTCTCGATGCAAGGTAATTCAGATGTTTACCTACGACGTTTTGGACACTGCTCAACGATGGATATCTACGATGTTTAAGACTGAAGCTGTTTGCCACTCCAAATGTATTTCCGTCAAAGCAATATAATTTTTCATTTTATTGAGTCTAGGAATACATTGTACACCAAGTCGTACTGGCAAATAGGCTGTCCGGAATCGTTTTTCAAAATCACTCTATCCTTTTAAAAATGACCTATGTTTTTGAAAAACATCCTATTTTACAAAAAGCTTCTGAAGGATCTTTCAAACAGCCAAAATAATTTTTTTCAAATTCAACTGGCAGAACCCTAGTAGAGTTCGGCCAGAGTTCGGCCAAGTTGAACGTTATGTGAACGTTTGATTTTGAACTTGGTCACCCTTCAGTTGCGGTTTGTTACAAAGAGCTCTATCAGAGTTCTGCCTGAATTCTGCCAGAATTCTGTCTTTAAAAAAACTATAAATAGAGAAGAATTTAGATCATTTCAAATCACCAATTCACTTTCAATCTCTTCTCTTCTAAAGCTTACATTTTCTCCAAAGGGTTCTCAAAAGCTTACATTTTCAAATCCCAAGCCAGTTACAATCCTCTAGTCGATTTGCCAGTGCGGTACGGTCTAGAAGTTTCAGAGCGGTTGTAATCAGAGGCTTGATTGAAGATACAACTCTTCACAATTGAAGTTGGTCGAGTTCTTCGTATCAAAGCTCGCGTCTGTAGAAGGTGCAAGGACTTCGTATGAAAACTTGCAGAATTTTCCAATAGTGGATTCAACTGGAAGCTAGAGTTCTTCCGACTGGACTAGTCCTCACAAGAGGGAAACCAGTATAAATCTCGGTGTTTGCGTTTGCCTTCTGATCACTTTTTCATTACTGTCATTTACTTTGTGATTATTTTTATAGCTGTGATCTAACTGCTAACGACATTTTTAATTAGCAATATTTCGCTTCCTACTCTATTCACCCCCCCTGCTCTAGAGTATTCTGCTTTACGATTTCGTTCCTACAATTGGTATCAGAGCAGGCTCTCCATCTAGAGGTATTATATTCTGATCCCAATTGTTCCTACAATTGGTATCAGAGCGGGTTATACAGGTAAAGCAAGGTAAAATTACAGTTATATTCAATTGTTATATAGATCACAGCATTACACATGGCAACTGTGAAATTCACAAGTGAAGGCCATGCCACAAACAGACCTTCACTGTTTGACGGCACTAATTACACTTATTGGAAAACACGTATGAGTTTCTTTTTGAAATCTCTTGATTTTGACTTATGGTCTGTAGTTATTGATGGCTATAAAAGCCCCCTCATATTAATGTTGATGGTGTTTTAGTTGAAAAATCCCATGACAAATATACAAAGAAGGAAAAGAAAAAGGCCAGTCTTGACGCACGTGCTATTAACGCTTTATTTTATGCTTTAGACAGAACTGAATTCAACAGGGTGTCTACTTGCACAACATCAAACGAAGTGTGGAAACTTTTCGAAGTAACCCACGAAGGAACAACACAAGTCAAGGAGTCAAAGATCAACAGGCTTACTCAGGAGTACGAGATGTTCAAAATGAAGCCAAGTGAATCAGTCACTCAAATTTTTACAAGGTTCTTGGATATTGTAAATCCTTTGTCTTCACTAGGCAAGGATTACAGTAACCATGAGAAGATTCGAAAACTTCTACGAGCCCTTACAAAGAACTGGATTCCAAAGGCTACAGCAATCATTGAAGGGAACGACCTCTCAACAATATCTCTGAAAACACTCATGGGTAAGCTACTCACTCACGAGTTAGAACTTCAAGACTTTGAAGATGCTACACCAAAGGAGAAGTCAGAAAAGTCGATCGCTCTCAAGGCTCAACATAGAAGAACTGTCGAAGACGACTCTGATGACAACGACTCCGACTCTGAAGATCAAGCTCTTCTAGTAAGAAAATTCAAGAAGTTCATGAGATTTAATAGGAGAACAAAAGACAGCAACAACAACAACGAGGAAGAAGATCCTATTTGCTACGGATGCAAGAAGAAAGGACACATGAAGAAAGACTGTCCAACAGCATCATCAAAGAAAAGCAGCAAATATAACAAAGGCTATCTAAAGAAATCTACATCAAGGAAGTACGCCAACATAAGCATATGGCATGAAAGTGAAGCCAGCGACTCAGAAGACGAACAATCAGATGACGCTGCAAATGTGTGCTTGATGGCTTGCGATCAGGTAATCACTAATCCTCTATTTGACCCTTATGATGATTTCACCTTTGAACAACTAGGAGAGGCTTTCAGTGACCTGCTAAATGATTACAGAAAACTGCATAGTAAATATGAAACCTCTAAGAAGGTACTCAAAGAGTACAAAGGTGAAATAGGAAGACTTACCGACCTACTATATCATGTTAGAGATAATGACTCTTCAAATGAGTCTGGTGAGCTTTCTTCTATTAAGTTGTTGTTACACGAGACTGTTAAGCTATCCGAAGAAAAAGACCAAACTATTATCCAGTTAAAGGAAGACTTATCTAAGGAGAGAAAGAGTCTCCAGTGTGCACAGGTCAGATTAGAATCACTCACATCTGACTATACTAGATTATATGACACTTCCAAAAAGTTGGAAATTAGTTTAGGAAAACGGTCTGAAGTTGTTGCTTCCTATTCTAACACATGTCAATTACCGAATCATCGGAACACGCCCAACACTGTCAGACCAAACCATACCAAAACTATGCCCAAGAAGACTAATAGGCATGCATTCTTCTATACTAGAAAACCAAAACCTACCAATCATGCACCTCACACTACTTTCAACACTCAACATGCTAAATGCCATTATTGTGGCCTCATTGGTCATATATCTTCTGCATATAGAATCAGAAAGTTAGTAGATTTAAATATTTATGCATGGATACCAAAAACTAACCAGTCAGGACCCTACAAGAAATGGGTACCAAGAGTTTCATCTGCAAATTGTTTTGTAGGTGGGACGTCCTTCACATGCTAGGAGCAAATGGATCCTCAACAGCGGTTGCTCACGGCACATGACCGGTGACGCTTCATTATTCGCAACACTGTCGAAGAGGAATAAAGAGGGATACGTCTTCTTCGGTAATAATTTAAGAGGGTACATAATCGGTATCGGTGACATTGGTAAGGCTCCCTATCCAGTGATTAAAGATGTTTGTCTAGTTACCGAGTTAAAACATAATCTGCTCAGCACAAGCCATTTAGCTGATCACGGTTATGGTATTAACTTCGTAAAAGATAAATGTACTATAGTTGATAGTTCAACTGGTAGTATTATATTTGAAGGTATTAGGGAAGACAACATATATGTTTTCTATTTGTTGGAAGATGCTAACATAGCAGGTAGATGTTTGATGGCCAAAAGCGTTGAGAGTCAACTATGGCATATGAGACTAGGTCATGCAAACATGGATACAATTTCAAGACTATCTACAAAGAAGTTGGTACGCGGCTTACCGGATATTTCTTTCAAGAAGGATACGGTATGTAGTGAATGTGAAAAGAACAAAGCTACCAAATTCGCATTCAAATCCAAGAACGCTGTAAGTACCACTAGACCTTTACAACTGTTGCATATGGACTTATTTGGACCAAGTAGAATTGCTAGTCTAGGTGGTAAGTTATATACATTTGTCATTGTAGATGATTTTTCTAGATATACATGGATTTATTTTTTTGCACGCAAGAACGATGCATTATCAGAATTCGTCACCTTTTACAAGAAAGTACAGAATGAAAAAGGGTTCATGATTACTCGCATTCGTAGTAATCATGGCGACAAATTTGAGAATGCAGAATTCAAGCAATTTTGTGACACACACGGTTATCTGCATGAATTCTCTTGCCCTAGGACTCCGCAACAAAATGGAGTTGTGGAACGTAAGAACAGAACTCTATCTGAAATGGCTAGAGTAATGTTAAACCAGTTTAGTCTACCTAGATACTTATGGACTGAAGCTGTAAATACAGCATGCTATATTCTCAATAGGGTTCTAATTCGACCTATATCGAAGAAGACTCCCTATGAACTATGGTTTGATAGAACACCAAATGTTTCATATTTCAAGATCTTTGGTTGTAAATATTTTATTCTTAATACTAAAGATAGTTTGAGTAAATTTGATAAAAAGGCCGATAAAGGTATATTTTTAGGTTATGCAGCAAAGAGCAAAGGATACAGAGTCTTCAACAAAAGAACCATGATCATCGAAGAATCTATCAATGTCAAGTTTGATGAGCTAAATCAACACTTAGACGATGATGACAATAAAGACATAATCACACCAAGTACAGCTACTGCAAAACCTTCACACAAAGATGCAGAACCATCACATCAGGCATCAGATGAACCTCCAAGCAAAGAAGCCGGAACTAGCAATTTTGAGACTACACCAAAAGAGATGAGATTCTTGGCTAATCATCCAAAGGACTTGGTAATTGGTGAGATTACCAAGGGTGTAAGTACTCGTTCCTCGAATAAAGATATAGCTTCTTGTGTTGCTTTTGTCTCGCAGTTTGAACCCAAAAATATTAATGAAGCATATAGTGATAATTTTTGGTTAGATGCTATGCAAGAGGAATTAAACCAATTCGAACGGAATCAAGTTTGGGAACTTGTTTCCAAACCCATTGTTCATCCGGTCATTGGCACCCGATGGGTATTCTGAAATAAACTGAACGAGAGTGGTTTAGTGACTCGTAATAAGGCTCGACTCGTAGCTCAAGGATACAATCAAGAAGAAGGTATCGACTACGATGAGACTTATGCCCCAGTTGTGAGATTAGAATCCATTCGCATGTTATGTGCATTTGCATATTTTCATAATTTTAAGTTATTCCAAATGGATGTCAAAAGCGCATTTTTAAATGGTTTTATAAAAGAAGAAGTTTATGTAGCTCAACCTCCTGGTTGTACTGATTTTAAATTTTCTGAATATGTTTTCAAGTTGAAGAAATCCTTATACGATTTGAAACAAGCCCCTCGTGCTTGGTACGATCGTCTAAGCTCTTTTCTACTTGATAACGGTTTTTCAAAGGAAAAGGTTGACACTACATTATTTATAAAATCTTTGAATAACAATATTCTTTTGATTCAAGTCTATGTAGATGATATTATTTTTGGATCTACTGATGAATCTCTTTGTCAAGAATTTTCAAAGTGTATGCAGAATGAGTTTGAGATGAGCATGATGGGAGAGCTGAAATTCTTTCTCGGACTGCAAATCAAACAAACCAACAATGGGACGTTCATAAATCAAGCGAAGTACACAAAGGATCTGTTAAAGAAGTTCGACATGGAAGCAGCAAAGCCACTTAGCACTCCAATGGCGACCTCAACCAAGCTTGATATTGATGAACAAGGCAAACCCGTCGACATACGTAAGTATCGAGGTATGATCGGTAGCTTGCTATATTTAACTGCTAGTCGACCAGACATTATGTTTAGTGTTTGCTTATTTGTACGCTTTCAAGCTAATCCTAAGGAATCACATTTGTGCGCAGTTAAGCATATCTTTCGATACCTTAAAGGCACTTCTTCTGTCGGCTTATGGTATCCCAAAACCACGTCGTTTGACCTGACCGGTTATTCTGATGCTGATTTTGCCGGATACAAAGTAGATAGAAAAAGCACTAGCGGCACATGTCATTTCCTAGGAAAAGCTCTAGTCTCTTGGTTTAGTAAGAAGCAAAATTCTGTTGCATTATCAACAACCGAGGCTGAGTATATCGCCGCAGGATGTTGTTGTGCACAAATTTTGTGGATGAAACAAACTTTAGAAGACTATGGATTACATTTTACATACATACCCATTTTCTGTGATAACACTAGTTCTATTAATTTGACTAAGAATCCAGTATGTCACTCTCGTACTAAACATATCGAGATTCGACATCACTTTCTTAGAGATCATCAATAAAATGGAGATATAGACCTTGTACACATAGACACACAGAATCAATTAGCTGACATACTCACAAACCTCTAGCGGAAGATCGTTTCAATTATTTACGTCGAGAATTAGGAATTTTAGATATCAATAATATTAATTAATTTTGTTTTATTAATTAATTTATTCGATACTCAGAAATTATTTTTGAGACAAGCCTAAAAGAGTCTGTCTGTCACCACGACTACGGTCGAAGCAAAACGGTACTTAAGAGTTCCCCGGTGAACCTCCGTTAGCTGGGACAGTACTCCTACAGCTAATCTGAGATAGATGCTGAGTAAAGAATATTAGTTTATAAAATAATATTAATTATATTATTTTGAGATTTAAAATTTCTAAACTCTGAATTAACACTTGAAATGAATTAATGAAAAGATGTGGCCTATTGTTATTACACATATATAGCCAGGCAACCCTTGGCGAATTCGACCCGAGTTCGGTCAGAATTCTGCCAGGTTCGGCTGGGTATATATATATGTACCAGCCAGAACCCGAGGCCCCCATCTTCTTTATTCTTCCAAACTACATCAAACAGCAGCCGATGATGATGATGATGAGGATGATGACTTTTGAGATGTTATTCTTATTGAGACTGATATTTTGTCTTATGTTTACTTGGAAATGCTCCGACATTCCAAGATATTTTCAGTACTCTTTATTATCTGTGACTCTTCACAGACATTTTTTATTATGTCTCAGTTTGGCATATGTTTCACTTAGTTTATTACTCAGCATTTTATTTGTTTCAGCTTTATTATAGCATTATCTTTTTTATGCTTTCATATAAACTGCCTGTGACAAATACCATGCCTGTGTTGTCTATACAATATCTTTTTTACTATTTATACCATGCCTGTGATGAATATTTTATATATATTTCTTGTGTTTCTTCACTGTTTGTTACTTATGCATTTATTGCGGGAGAGCTTTCTCTTTTGTAATTATTTTGCTACGTAACAACGGGAGAGAAATAGGATCTAACATCTTCATGAATGCAGGTTATGAACAATTTTCTCTGGTATTACACATTTTTGAATTGATCCATACTTAGATGTTATATCGGCAAAGATTGTCAATTATCGAAATGGGGAAGATTGTTGGCCCATTGGTCATGGTCAAACCTGATTTTAATAATTGATCAAACTCTGTCTCGATGCAAGGCAATTTAGATGTTTACCTACGACGTTTTGGACACTGCTCAACGATAGATTTCTACGATGTTCAAGACTGAAGCTCGTTGCCACTCCAAATGTATTTTCGTCAAAGCAATGTAATTTTTTATTTTATTGAGTCTAGGAATACATTATACACCAAGTCGTACTGGCAAATAGGCTGTCCAGAATCGTTTTTCAAAATCACCCTATCTATTTAAAATGACCTATGTTTTTGAAAAACATCCTATTTTACAAAAAGCTTCTGAAGGATCTTTCAAACAGCCAAAATGATTTTTCTCAAAATCAACTGGCAGAACCCTAGCAGAACTCGGCCAGAGTTCGGCCAAGTTGAACGTTATGTGAACGTTTGATTTGAACTTGGTCACCCTTCAGTTGTGGTTTGTTACAAAGAGCTCTGTCAGAGTTCTGTCCGAATTCTGCCAGAATTCTGTCTTTGGAAAAACTATAAATAGAGAAAGATTTCGATCATTTTAAATCACCAATTCACTTTCAATCTCTTCTCTTCTAAAGCTTACATTTTCTCCAAAGAGTTATCAAAAGCTTACATTTTCAAATCCCAAGCCAGTTACAATCTTCTAGTCGATTTGCCAGTGCGGTATGGTCTAGAAGTTTCAGAGCGGTAGTAATCAGAGGCTTGATTAAAGATATAACTCTTCACAATTGAAGTTGTTCGAGTTCTTCGTATCAAAGCTCGCGTCTGTAGAAGTTGCAAGGACTTCGTATGAAAACTTGCAAAATTTTCCAATAGTAGATTCAACTGGAAGCTAGAGTTCTTCCGACTGGACTAGTCCTCACAAGAGAGAAACCAGTATAAATCTTGGTGTTTGCATTTGCCTTCTGATCACTTTTTAATTACTGTCATTTACTTTGTGATTATTTTTATATCTGTGATCTAACTGCTAACGAGATTTTTAATTAGCAATATTCTGCTGCCTACTCTATTCACCCCTCCTCTAGAGTATTCTGCTTTACGATTTCGTTCCTACATATAGCTCGTGACCCTTCCCGCCTTCGCCACGGAGAGAAGGGAATTCAAAATTCGAATTTGAATTCGGTAGCGTCGGGCGGGGAGAGTCCCAAACCCGAGGAGCAAGACGCCTCTGCGAGCTGGATGGCAAGGTGGACCGCGTCGCCGAGGGACGCCTTCGAGCGCGACCACCGGAGGGGGGTTGCGAATCCGGGGGAGGAGGCAGGTGTCTCCGGAACACGACCTCGGGGGGTGGAAGCGGGGGTGGCGTCGCGATGGCGATGGCGAGGGGGCCACGGGGGTCGCCAGGGGAGGCCACTGGAGCCTTGGGGCTTCCCCAACGGAGGGGTGGCCGATGAGGGCGAGCATCTCAGGTGACCAAGGGGTCGGGCTAAATGTCGATCGCTCGGGAGGAGCAGTCGGGCAGGGGAGGGCCGATGTGAAGGTAGCCGTCGGTCGGCCCGAGCGACGCCGGGGGCGGCCGACGGGAATCCGGTGTCGCACGACCCCGGCGCCTGGCACGAACGGGAGGGAGTCATGGATCCATGCTGGAACATAGGGAGGAGATGGGTTTATGTGTGTGTGTGTGTATATATATATATATAATATATATATAATATATATATTATATATAAAAGAAAGGGTAATTAGTTTCTGGAATCGCTCCCACTGGGATTCGAACTCCGCCCACAAGGGCCACATGTCTCCACACTAACCACATTGGCTAGTGATCATTGGCAACATATATATATATATATATATATATATATATATATTATAATATATATATATATAGATATATATATATATTAATATTATATATATATATATATATAAATAACTGAACCTCGATTATATTCATGTATAGGCACAAAATGCCGAAGCCATTACAAGAAAACACAAAACTGTCGAACGACAAAAATTAAAAACAGGAGGGAGCGAAGAGCTGATCGCGTCCCCAAAGTGGTCAGATGTACAGGGTATCCCAGAATCCCTCCCTGGCATTCTTGCAGAATCTGCTGATTTTGCGGGTCTGTCTGAGGACCTCTCTGATCAGTTGGTTAGTATTGTATTTGCGTCCTTTGTCTGAATTTGTTATGATTCTTCCACAGGACCCAAATGCAGGCGGTTTCAACGATCTGGTGGTCGTGCGATGCTTTACCCCAAGTGGAAAAAGATCGTTAAAGCCCCTACCTCCTGGTCCTGTCTGCTCTTGTGTGAGATGAAGGACCATACCTATCCAGCTAGGTCCCCCACATACAGAACAAGTTCAACGGTATCTGATTGGTGCTCTGAGAAGTAGTGACACCCAGAAGCTAAGCTGAAGCCGATGGTGATGAGCGCGTCGTCTGTAGGGAGCTTCCTGCGGAACGCTCTCCAAATCAGAAACGACCATTTTTTGGGGATGCAGGCATGCCAAAAAGGGGCGGTGATGGAGGGTGGCACTCCATGGCCGCGAGCCGCTCTCGTCGCTGAGGTGAGCGTGAAAGTTTATCGAATGTGGGAGCCCATTTCAAGGCGTCAGGGGCACTCGTGATCTTAAGACCAGAGGCCGCAAGGCCCGAGGCCGTCTCCACTCCTAGCCACTCCCTGACTCTGTCCACTGCCATCCATTCTCGTTGTCCACAGGTCCCGAATAACGCTATTGGTGGGGGCAAGCGTTGCCTGTGGGGGAGGGGCATCCTCGATCCAACGTGGATGATAGACGAGTTGCCATAACCTAATTGAAGACGGATGAGAGGCTCGGCCAGGTGTCGTCCGTAGAGGATGCGGCGCCAGGACGCAGATGATCTATTGTTGGAGTCTGCGCAGAAGGATGTGAGTGCCGGAAATATCTAGCTTTCATGAACCTGGCCCAGAGAGAATTGGTCGTACGCAGCTTCCACCACAACTTCATGGAAAAAGCGTCAACGATTTGCGTCAATCTGCTGAATCCCAACCCTCCATCCTCTGTAGGACTGGCCATGGTGTCCCAACTGGCCCAGTGGGGCTTGTCTTTGCCATCGCTGTGGCCCCAGAAAAAGTAGCGAAGAGGATCTCGATGGAGGTGAGCACCTTTTTAGGGGAAGAGCAGGCGGCCAGGGTGTAAATGGGATGAAAGAGAGGACGTGCTTGATCAGGATCATCTTTCCTTCCAAGGAAAGAATAGCGTTGTGCCATCCTTCGATTTTTTTCTGATTTTGCTCACCATCCCTTCGAAGATACCTGCATTGGATCTGTCGTACACCAGCGGGCATCCTAGATAGGAGAATGGAGGATACGCTACTGAGAAGGAAGTGATTTTGGAGAGTAAGGCAGAGTGGTCCATGTTGGCTTTATGGTGGGTGTAGATGATGCTTTTGCTAGCGTTGACGTATTGACGGAGCATCTGGTGTATCTCTTCAGGGTGTTTTGAACAACCTCCACGGAGCCCACGTCTCCGGAGGAGAAAATAAGGATATCGTCGGCGTAGGACAGGTGGGTGATGATTGGACATCCGGTGGTGGTATGGTAGTGTTGGAAGCGGGGGGTGTCTACCATCCTGTTGAGATTTCTGCTAAGAGCTTCTGTAAAAATGATGAAGATGGTGGATGATAGAGGGTCACCCTGCCTGATACCTCTGCTCGATTTGAAGAATCCCTCTACTTGGCCGTTGATGACCGTAGAGAACCAAGAGTTGTTGATAGATCTGAACACGATGTCTATCCAGGTTTTCGAGAATCCGAAAGCCCTGAATACCCAAATCATGAACTGCCAGTCCACGGTCGTATGCTTTCTCCATGTCCAGCTTGATGGCGATGTTTCCGCCCCTGGCCGGAAATTTATGCACATGACCATCTCCTGAGCCAGTAAGATGTTGTCTAAAATATTCCTGCCGGCAACATAGCCGCTTTACTCCTCGGATATCTTGGGGAGAAGGCCGGACATGCGGTTTGCGATGATCTTCGATATGATTTTTTAGTGAAGGTACACAAGCTGATAGGGCAGAAGTCTTTGAACGTCTCCGAATTCTCCTTCTTAGGGATGAGGATGAGGTTGGCACAGGAGATCGACTTGGGATATCTCGCTCCTTGAAAGAAGGCGGTAGCTGCCTCGAGAAAATCTGGTTCGATAATGTCCCAGCAATATCTGAAGAAGACTCCGGAGAATCCATCCGGACCAGGAGCACTATGCTCGTTCAGAGCCCATACTGCAAATTTGACTTCCTCTACGGTAGGGGGCTAGAGCAGCTGGAAGTTGTCGGATTCGTCAATCAGACAGGGGACCTTCTCAAGGAAGACTTCGTCCATGACAATAGTTTCTTTGGAGAATAATTAGGAATAGTAGTTGGCAGCGGCAGCTTGGATACTCCATTAGTCTTTAAGAAGGAGCCCGCTCTTGTCCGTGATTTGGTGGAGGTTGAGTTGTTGTCTGCGTCCCTTGACATAGGAGTAAAAGTAGCTAGAGTTTCTGTCCCCTTCGATGTCCCAAGTGAGCCTGGCTTTCTGTTTCCAAAATTCAGTTTCGACTTTCAACCGAAATTTGAGAAGCGCTCTAGTGAGGTTGAGAGAGCAACAAGCCGCCGGGGATCTGTCAGATTCATAGAGAATATTCGCACGGGTGACGTCGTCCTCCATCGTTCGTACAGCTTGGAAAATATTGCCGAACGCAGTCTTACACCATGCCATGGTGTGTGTGTGCGTGTGTATATGGAAAATTTATCAAATGTCGAAAAACCGCAAAAGTTTTATGAAAAATCCACCACAAAATAATATTTTATCGCGTGTCCAGAATTAGCGAAAATATGTAAAAGGGTACGGAATGATTTTTGCCCTTCTAATTTATTGAAAACACCCACGAAACCTACTCATCAAAAAAACGTTTCGATTCTTCCTCTTCTTCCATACACTGCTCACTTTCGAATCTAGGTTTTCTTCTCCAAAATCTTCAAACCTTACTTCAAAAACTAGTCAGTGACTCTCCATTCGCAATATTCACACCCATTATAAAATTACGCATAATTGCCATTCTCCGTGTTAAAATGACGGAGAATGGCCATTCCCCGTGTTAAAATCACGGAGAATAGTCATTCTCCGTGTTAAAATGACGGAGAATGGCCATTTCCCGTGTTAAAATCACGAAGAATAGTCATTCTCCGTGTTAAAATGACGAAGAATGTCCATTCCCGTGTTAAAATTACGGAGAATAGTCATTCTCTGTGTTAAATAACGGAGAATGGCCATTCTCCGTGTTAAAATACAGGAGAATAGTCATTCTCCATGTTAAAATCATGGAGAATTGTCATTCTTCTTGTTAAATTGACGGAGAATGTAGCTCCCTTTCCCGAAAATTTTAAAATATTATTATTATTATTTATTTTATTTAAATGGTGATTTTTAGATTTTTATAAATAATTATTTAGTTAATTAATACGGTAGATGACTTTAGCCATAGTTGAGTTTTGAAGTACAAGACAACTAGGAATCATGGCACGGTTAGTGCAGTGGCGTACTTTGACTAGTGTATTAGCCCTGGTAGAGAAGGCCGAACCATAGTGATGTCTTAACTAGGAAAACCAGACCAAGTTGTGACATGACCACTATGAATAGTTTAATTATTCATTATTAATATTATTTGACGTTTAAGTGACTCGGTTGTACCAAACTGGTCCGGATTTGACCCGAACCAAGCCCCTTGTAGTGATGCAGCGCATCCAAAGACAGACCATGTAGGAATATTTTATGTGTGTACAAACATTCTTATTTATTTTTAAGAATTGGCGACTAATTTTTAAATATTTAATTATATGGAAGATTTTAGGTATTATTAATATTAAATAGCGTTTAGAATATTGTACGAATTTCTAGAGCCAAATAAATGGTGTGGTTGATGAGTTCACCGAAATATATTATCTGTTTAATTTCAGTGTTATTAGGATTATTATATTATAATGTTGTTGTTATTATTATTAAACAATTTATTTTACTATTATTGGTTATGTTTATTTTTATTGTCAAATAAATATTATTGTATATGTGTTCATATTGATGTAGGTAGGCCTTACACTAGGAAATAGTATTGAGGTTATTTGGATTTTAGGAGGATGGTCATATAAACATATATGTGAATGTATAAATGTGTATGTATATATATTATATGTGTGCATGAGTATATATATATATATATAGAAATATATATTGTATATGCGTGTATGTGTATATATATAAATATATATATAGGCGTATGATTATATTTATATATATATATAGATATATATATATATATATATATATATATATATATATATATATATATATATATTGTATATGCGTGTGTGTATATATATAAATATATATATAGGCGTATATATATATATATATATATTATATATATATACACATACACGCATATACAATATATATATATATATATATATATATATCTATATATATATATATATATATATATATATATATATATATATATATATTTATATATTGTATATGCGTGTATGTGTATATATATATAAATATATATATAGGCGTATATGATTATATATATATATATATATATATATATATATATATATATATATATATAATATATATATATATATATAATATATATATATATATATATATTGTATATGCGTGTACGCCTATATATATTTATATATATACACATACACGCATATAATATATATATATATATATATATATATATATATATATATATATAATATATATATATATATATATATATATATATATATA
>JANAVB010032820.1:3636966-3650106 GCA_029216955.1 Iris pallida
CATGCGCACCGGAGAGAGGAGGGGGCGAACGGTGGTGCAGCCGGGGGTCGGGGAAGCGGGGGGGTGTGCAGCCGAGAGAGGAGGGGGCAGAATGGTGTCGACTGGGGGTAGGTGGGGGGGCGGGGGGGGGGTGCAGCCGAGAGAGGAGGGGGGGCAGAAGGGTGTCGACTAGGGTGGGTGGCCGGTGGGGGCGGGGCAGCGGAAGGGTGTTGGGGGCAACTGAGAGAGGATGGGGGTTGGAAGGACATGAGTAATTTTGTCTTTTTTAAAAAAAATTGTATCAACTTGAAAATGTTAAATAGTTTATGGTATCAAGTTGTCGAATAAAAATTTAGGGTGTCAAATTGAAAAACTGAAATAGTTGAGAGTATCAAGTTGCAATTAAGCCATAAATATATAATCATTTCCTTCGCCAACATGTTAGAGCTTTAGCGAAAGAATGCTTAGTTGTTACCAATATCAAATTAATATTCAGACGAACTCTGAGGCAAGCCATCTTATGCAAAATCTACTTATTGTAAGATTCGCAGTATCAATATTGAATTGGTATCAGACACTTTCTATGAGTATCGATATCGATAGTATCGGTGGTTTCAGATAGGAGTATCGAACTTTTATGTAGAAGAAAAATATTTTGTACTTTTAGTGTAGGAAATAATAATGCCTTGCTTTCATTGATGAGGGCTATTTACAATATATATAGTGTCTACACGATTGGGCTTATGGGCCATATTTACATTAGTTACAAATATAATCCACCCCCCTCAAGTTGGAGCATGCAAGTCACAAATGCCCAATTGGGAAGTAAAGAATCAAAGACATGCTTTCCAAGGGGCTTGGTGAAGATGTCAGCCAGTTGAGAAGAAGTAGGAACATGCGAGGCTATTACGGCGCCATCTCTAATAGCATCGCGAACAAAATGCAAATCACCTCAATATGCTTACTGCGCTCATGAAATACCGGGTTCTGAGCCAGGTGCAGGGCTGACTGACTGTCATAATACACCGACATAGCAGACTCCTGGCGAACGCCCAAACACCAATAACTCCTTCAACTATTTCAACTCACAAACAAGCGCAGCAAGAGATCGGTATTCAGCTTCAGCGGAAGATCGGGAAACAATTGGTTGTTTCTTGGTCTTCCAAGAAAAGGATACCCCCCCAGAAATACCAACCAGCCTGTACAGACGACGAGTCAAGGGACAACTGGCCCAGTCGGAATCACACCAATCAGAAAGACGAAGATCACAATCAGCTTTCAAAAGAATACCCTGTCCCGGTGCTGCTTTGAGATATCTGACAACTCTCAAAGCAGCATGCCAATGATCTTGTCGAGGCTCCTGTAAGAATTGAGATAAGATATGCATAGCATAGGCTAAGTCAGGACGAGTAAATGATAGATAAATCAACCTCCCAACCACCTCCGATAAGTCTCTGCATCTGCCATCTTTGGACTAGTCGATTCTGCCAGCTTGTGATTGGGCTCCATGGAAAGCCAGCAGGTCGAGACCCAGCAAGCCACTTTCTGAAATGATGTCCAAAGCATACTTCCTTTGACACACGGAAATTCCTTCTACACTCCGAGCCACCTCGATGCCAAGAAAGTACTTCAACACACCAAGGTCCTTCATGTGAAAGCAAGAACTAAGGTACTTTTTGAAAGCATCTAAAGCACCTGAGTCATTACCAGACACAATAATATCATCCACATAGATCAAAACATGCAACTCTACCTTCCCTTTAAAAAGGGAGAAAAGGAATAATCGGAATGAGATTGAATAAATCCATAGGATATCAGAGAAGCAGTAAGCTTAGCAAACCAACAACGTGGTGCCTGTTTCAATCCATATAGAGACTTACGCAGGCGACACACTTTGTTGGGTTCACTATACGAAAATCCTGGCGGCAACTTCATATACACTTCTTCTGTCAGATCTCCATGAAGAAAAGTATTGTGCACATCCATCTGGTGCAAAGTCCAGCCTCTCACAGCTGTAACAGCCAAGAACGCCCTAACAGTAGGCATCTTAGCTACCGGGGCAAATGTCTCTGAATAGTCTATCCCCTCAACCTGATGATTACCGAACACAACCAGCCGTGCCTTTAAGCGATCAATACTGCCGTCGGAGTTGTACTTTATTTTGTACCCATCTACTTCCCAATGCTTTCTTACAGGAGGCAAATCGACAAGACTCCATGTCCATTATCTTCCAGAGCCTGTATTTCAGTTTGCATAGCCGCGCGCCAGCCTGAATCTCGCGAGGCCTGGCGATATGAAGTAGGCTCAACACCTGCAGTGATAACTGCAATAAAATCTCTGTGTCCAGCAGTAAATATGTCATAACTTAGAAATTGTGTTAGAGGATACGAAGTACCTGAGGAACTGACGGGAACAGATGAATTGTGGTAAAGGGGGGACTTTTACTTCGAACAGCATTCGTCACAAAATCCTGTAATCGTACTGGCTGTGATTTCTTTCTCATTCCTCTTCCCAATACTACCTCGTCGGGCACCTCTGCCAACACTGTATCCCTGTATCATATAGTATCCGCATCACCCCCAGCAGACTCTATCAATACTCTCAGCTACCTGTGCATCCTCGCCAGCAACCACTCCGGCCTCAGCAACCGAAGCCGGCACCATTCCAAAAGCCTCTATATCGTCTCCCGGCACCTCAACAGATGTATGAGGTATCGCAGAAGACATCTTGCTAGCAGAGCCACACCCAGGAAATTCTTTTTCATAAAAAGTAACATCACGGGACACAAAAAATTCACCAGTCTCCAAATCATACAGTTTCTATCCCTTTTATCAAGTGGATACCCAACAAAGATACATTTTCTACTCCTGCTAGCAAATTTATCATGTCGGGATTTCAAATCATACGCATAGCACAGACAACCAAAAATACGTAGATGATCATACGAAGGAGACCATATAAAACTTCATAAGGAGACTTAAAATGCAAGATACTAGAAGGTGTTCTATTGATCAAATAACATGCACTCAGAACACATTCCCCCCAAAAATCTACAGAAAGAGAACCCTGAAATCTCAATGCCCTGGCTACATTTAAAATATGTCGATGTTTTCTTTCCACCCTTTCATTCTGCTGAGGTGTCCCAACACAGACTTTTGAACAATATACCTTGAGATGAAAAACAATCTCGTAAACAATTAAATTCAGTGCCATTGTCACTCCGCACACGACGTATATCAGCCCCAAACTGACGCTTCACCATAGCAATGAATTTAAGAAATATAGAATAAACAGCACACTTATCCGTCAATAAAATAATCCAAACAACTCTAAAAAAATCATCCACCAAAGTCAAAAAATAGCGTGCCCCATTAGATGACGGAACACGATATGGTCCCCACAGATCACAGTGTATAAGTTCAAAGCATCTCAAAGCACGACTACTACTATCAGGAAAAGCATCACGAGTTTGTTTGGCTTGATGACAAATATCACAAGCCTTATGAGAAAACACACTACTACCAGAGGAAAAAGGTAAAGTCTGTATTACTTTATCTGAAGGATGCCCCAGTCTACTATGCCAAACCTCGGAATCACTCTCTCTGCATGCCAGGATCACCGAAGCCAAAGAAGTTGGAACCTCCCCCAAGAAGTAAAGTCCACCCCTTTGTTCACCTGCTCCAATCACCATCTTCGTACTTCGGTCCTGAACAAAACACAAATCAGGAGTAAATAACATATCACAATTTCTGGCACCAATCAATTGTGAGACAGAGATCAAATTGCAAGTCAATGTCGGAACATAAAGAACATCCATCAACACCAATGAAGCAGTCAAAAATACTTTGCCTCTCAGAACAGCCTCAATAGTGCTCCCATCAGGCAAAATCACAGGACAGACAGGGCCCTCAAAGAAATCAACTAAACAGTCACGAGAACCTGTCGCATGAAGAGTAGCCCCGGTATCGAATATCTAAGTGACAGAAGAATTCTTACCCATCAGGCGATCAGAGTTTGAAGAACCAGGGTTGGAAGGATTGTCGTTACCCAACAAGCTCATCAGTTTCTGCCATTGTTCGTCTGAGAGTGGTGAAGGATACCTTCCATGCATCATATCCGCCGAACTCCCAGCAAGACTAGCAGGGACACCATGACCAGCAGCGGCGACATGATGAACAACCCCTGCGCCACCGGCACCGTGTCCCCCATCACGTCTCTGCTGTGGTGCCGGGCCTCTGCCACCACCAGCACCACGTCCGCCCTCATGCCGAGGACGAGTCTCCCACCACTCTAGATAGCCAATCTTGGCAAAGCAATTTGCAACATCATGACCTGTTTTCTTGCAATGAGTACAGACCATACCTGATTTGTCCCTGGAATCTGAGGTTCTACTATTAGAAGCAGTAGAAAGACGAGGTGAAGTCTTGATAGCCAGTGCCAACACCTCCTCAGTAGCGGATTGGACCTAAGATTTTCGCATATCCTCCTCCTCACGGACTGCTGGTATGCCCGATCTAAACTTGGCTGAGGATCCTAAGCCAGAAGATTAGATCGGGTATGACCATACAACTCAGCATTCAACCCATACATAAAGTCCTGAAAGTGGTTTTCATCCCTCATAGCCTGTAGCTTTGCAGCAAGTTCACCACAGGTACAAGTAGGCAATGGAAAATAAGCAGCTGTTCATCCCACAAAGACTGTAAATTTCCAAAGTAGGTTTCCACAGACATCGAAGCCGTTTGTTTGCACTCAGCCAAAGCCACCTTAATTTGTTGCTTCCGAGTGCCATTGCTAACAACAAATTTTCTCCAACAAGTTCCACAATGGATAAACCTCTTCAAAGTACGACAAAGATTTCTTCAGAGACGGATCAATGGTATTAAGAACCCATTGAACCAATAGCGCTTGCACACATCTCCAATCAAGCAATTTACTAGCATCATTAACAGGTTTGATTTCAGTACCTTCCAGAAAAGTGATCTTTCGTCTAGAGATCAGGGAGAGACGTATCGACCGGACCACTCAGCATAGTTCGGTCCACGAAAAACAATAGGAGTAATGATATTTCCTGGTTGATCAGCAGAACTCAGAAAATATGGATCCTTCGGATTAGGATAATTTGGGTTGTGTGCACCGCCACCGCTAGTCGCGATGGAGTAGCTGGACGCAGCATCATCAGCCATCGCGGATGTCGGGTGTACAAAATAAAGTACAACTCTGACGAATTGGCCGCTGATGGACGGGGTCGGCGGCGAATCGGCCGCTGTTGGACGGGGTTCACGGCGAACCTGCCGCGATCAGGGGCGCCGGATCTGGCGCGTAGGAACGAGCGGCACGGATGTCGGGTGTACAAAATAAAGTACAACGACGACGAATCGGCCGCTGCCGGTGCGCCGGATCAGGCGTGTAGGGGTCTGCGGCGCCGGATCGGGCGGTAGGGGGCGCGTAGGGGTCGGTGGCGCCGGATCTGGCGCGTAGGAATCAGGGAGATCGGCGCGTAGGGGATCGGCGGGCGCGTCGGGATCGGTGGGCGCGTCGGGTCGTCGCTGATCGGCGGGCGCGTGGGTCGTCGCTGATCGGCGGGCGTGTCGGGTCGACGGGTCGTCGGATCGGCGCGGCGGGCGCGTAGGGGATCGGCGGCGCCGGATCGCGCGGTCAGGCGCGTGGGTGTGTAGAGATCGAGCGCGTCCGTCAACTCCGACGTCGGGCGCGTCGGGCGCGTAGAGATCGATCGAGGATGGTGAATATGACGGCTAGGATTTTTCTGGAGGCTCTGATACCATGTAGGACATAATAATGTCTTGCTTTCATTGATGAGGGCTGTTTACAATTATATAGTGTCTACACGATTAGGCTTATGGGTCATATTTACATTAGTTACAAATATAATCTAACATTTAGGCATAATTTAAAATATTTTGTGTTGTTTCTTATTAATTTTGGAAATTGAATGAAATATTAATCATCTTTGCCGATTGGATTACATGTGATAAATATTTTTTCTTGTTTTACATGATTTTATAGCCTTACTATACTTCTACACGATTGTTAAATTTTTTTTTCAGCATAGATCGGTATCAAGATATGTCAACATCAATCGATACGGCAAACTATGATATATAACAACAATGAAATGAATCCAGTCTTCCGGAAACAACATACAACATCTAATTTGGCATGTGAATGAAAGTTTTAACTTGCATTAACAAGATCATGTATAGAGACTATAACGATTCCACAGGAATGCTACGGAAAGTTGTACAGACTACTCATGGTACACCACCGAATGATGTTCAGAGTTGCTGGCCTCACTTCAGCAACATAACAGAGGGTTGAGCTCAACTAAAATTTTGGACACAGGAAGTTAAAGGCACCAGCAAAATTGCCGATACCGACCAGATACAGCCGATACCGATACATACCGAAATTTATTTTCTTTTCCAGTCGATTGTGGCTAAATATATAAAATAATCTTCTAGACTTTTAGTTATTTATTAATATTATTTGCTTTCCGATACTAAAAAAATCCGAAATATTATTTGCTTTCCGATACTAAAAAAATCCGAAACTTCGATCCAAAATTGCCGATACCGATATGTGAACCTTGGTTAAAACTGTCAAATGAGATTTACGGTCCCACATTGCTGGGAAGAGATCTCGTCTATGTTTCGAGATTCCAAAAGCTGCAACCGGTACATTTATTGTAAAATTTCATCTTCATCACTGCTGTACCCAAACATGGAGGCCATTTTCATGGCTAGCTTCGCAGCCATGTCTCTCCTCTGGAAATCAGGCATCAGTCTCAAGCTGTCGCGCATGCTGCCAATCTCGCACATCAATCTTTCCAGATCCTCATGGCCATATTGTGCATCCTCCTGTGCCTCAACTTCCGGTGTCGACTGCGCTGCCGCTAGCTTCCCATTGCAGGTCTGGTCTAATTTCTTGATAGTCTCACTCCCACAGTCAAGTTTTTCTGAGCAAATATCACTTGAATGAGAACTGGAGGTTGATAAATCAACCCTTTTGTCACCACCAGCCATTTCATGTTCTGGGTCCTGATTGTTTCTGATGACGACTTGTTCATCCCCAATTCCTACTTCTTTGCTAGTTGACGGCTGTTCGTTTGAAGAAACATATTCCCAACGGTCATCAGAACCCCCAGATAGAACCTCGTACTCAATTTCGTAATCGGATTCGTCATCCGTAATGTCTGCCAAACAAGGCATAAAAACAACAGTGACAAACTAATCGAGACAATGCTAGTCCTTGTAAGTAAGATTTCCTATTTATTTTACTGCAAGTTGTGAAAGGGATTAATAGCCTATGTGAAGAAAGAACTACGGAATACATTCCAATACCCAAGCAAATCAAAGTTTGCAATTGAAATCTGTGACATGCCCACTTTGGTTGGCCACGAGTCTCGATCTATGCCTACACGATATCGTTGCACCCCCTGAATCCATCTTAATTGCAAGTAAAAAAAACTTTTTTTTAAGGCGGCGACCAGCATTATGCAAATGCACTACAGGTAAACTGAAGTATAAAATGGAAATGGTATCGATCAGCAAAGAAAGTGCAAATGTTGAGATTAACATGCAAAGAAAATGGGCGGGTAGTGATATACAATACGCTAGCAGATACACTTTAAGGGTGGCAAAATGAAGTCAAAATATGCAGTTGTCGATCAGCAAAGAAAGCAGAGACTATGGTAGAAGCTGTGTGAAAAATTTAAATTATTTTCTATTTTTGAATAACTTGGGCCCTAAAGTAAGAGCCAGAACTAATGAACAGGCAATTGATGCACAAATTTCAACAAGAATAATTAAAAATATATATATTGGGTCAGGTTCCTTTACCTTCCTTTTCAACTGGTAAATGAGGAGTTACCCTTTCTCCAGATTTCATGACCATTCCAGGCCACATATGAGCAGATAGAGCTCCATAGAGCCGTGATATGCCTTGAATATCACCATCTACTGACAGGCCTGCCAGCAAACAGTAAATTATCACCAAATTAAGGTGTAATATACTAGCATAACAAGTTTTTTTTTTTTAAAAAGCCAAAGCACATTCACCAAAAGTAAACAAATTATTTCAGTAGCAAATAACCATAGTTCGCAGTATCTGTGGTACGATACAGCCAATTCACTCGGTTTAGGCATGTCCCGATTCGATATAGACCACTACCGAGACCGACATTGGCAGCCTCTTTCATGGTTAATTCGGCAGAAAAAATTGGAAAAAAAAGAGAGGAATGAAAAAAATAGTATCAACACAATGATTCATTTGTGTCGAAGATTGACAAAATTATCGATAAATAGGAACCATTAACATTTGTTGAAGTTGTATCTACAAATTCACAACATTCAACCATATCAATATCATTCCATTCATAACTATTTATTGTGGTTGCACTATGTCTAAAAGCAAGTAAATAAACAATAAGTATCTCTTGCAAGTAGAATCTTATTCCATTTAAAACTAACAAGGAACAACATATGATATACAAAATTATGTCTAAATGTGTCAAATATTTTTCTAAATATTTTGTATCATTTTTAGCTTTCCCAAACAAAGAAACCGACGATCCGAAATGTCCGATACCAACTCTAGGAAAAAGGGTCCGAAACCAATTCCAACATTGTGAACCTTGCAAATAACATACAATCCCGAAAGGCGACATTATATTAAAATGTTCAACTAAAGGCCCATATTTTTGTAAATTGAAAAGAAAAATAGATAGTGTAAAATTAAAAACATTCATCTTTTACAGTTAAGATTAAAAATTATCCCTATTAATGCACCAATCAAATCAATAGACTCATCAGATTGAAGTATGCACATAAAACATGTAAACACATTAGTAATTTCCAACATTTGTAGTCATTTTTACTTGAAAGTTTTTGAAATGAACGATAATAGGTACAGTTCTTACTACAAACAAGAAACAGTTGAGTTATATTTCTTTTTAAACTGGTTATATACATATCATATGCAAATTTGATACGTAAAGGGACTTACATTTATCAAAATCAGGATTAGACGCACAAGCTTCTATGAACTCTATGTTGTGTTGTATACACCATTCCAAACATGAGTTCCTAATC
Source organism: Iris pallida (assembly GCA_029216955.1). Lineage (NCBI taxonomy): Eukaryota > Viridiplantae > Streptophyta > Magnoliopsida > Asparagales > Iridaceae > Iris > Iris pallida. The sequence goes on from JANAVB010032820.1 coordinate 3,646,053, forward strand.
TCGGAGGACGGTTCTTCACCCCCCAGTAAACTAAAGCCCTCAGTTTCATCTATCCCATAATCCCAGAATTCAGGATGGGGATGACTACTGGACTCTCCCCGCCTCTGCAGAAATCTTATAATTTGCATGGGAATTATGACCAGGTACAAGATCAACCTTGTTTCCTATGCACAATAGTATTTCAAACTTGTCAAGATCAAAACTGCCAGCCCAACTTTTGAGAGCATGGAAAGATGATTCCTGCATGTAAAGAAGAGTTTAAGGTTATTTCTGAAGATAACAGATGCAGCAGATACAGAAACTAGTAGTGTAGTTCGAACATCATTCATGTCAAAAACCATCACTAAGGCAGCTAATTGCTCAGAATTCGGAAGTCTTCTCAAAGAGAAATCTTCGACAAGATGTGAAATCCGTATAGAAATATCAGCTGAATAATATTTTGTCTCAATGGTCCACCTGATCAACCAATTAAACCATACAAAAATTATCAGGCACAATACGATCGCATTCTCAAATGAAGAGAATCTTGCATACAGATTGCATACCCTTGACAAAGTACACCTCCAGCCAAGTCATCCGTGTCAGGAATGTCTACTGAAAGCAATCCTGCATTCAGAGTAACATATAGTAAGAGAACAAATCCAGTCAGCGAGTCCAGAGTTACATTTTTTTCCTTTCGATAAAGATAAGGACATAATATAAAAAAATAACTTTTCAGCAACATCAGAAGTACCATACAAGTAGCCTAAGTAAAAAGACGCAGTTCAAAGGAATTATAATACAACCAAGGAAATTTGAGTCTAGTATCACAACCAAGGAGCAAATTTTTGAAACTCTCATGGACAAAAATTTGAGTCAATAAGACAGGATGAATTTTATTGATATTTAAGGGGCAAAACAATCAGGTTAATATGTTCTTCCAAAAGTTAACCAGAATGGATTGTTAGTTTATTCATCAAAATGAAACAATTCTAGTATCAAATGCACTTCCAAGTTAATTAGATCATGCCTCATGTTGGATTTGGCTTTTATTTGATTCCTATCAAAAGAAACGTATTATTTATTTTCTTTTAGGATTAAGGGTTCAGATCAGTTTCTTGCTGTTTAAGAAAAATTATGATGGATATGATTTTTTAGGGTTTACGTCTTATGCTAGAGGTGTCTCGTTTCAGGGGGAAAAAAGGAGAGAAAAGAAAAAGGATAAATGTAGGGGTTTTATGTTTTTTATTTACTATTTTAATTTTTGGTGGGGTGGGGTGGGGGTGGGGGGGGGGGGGGTGGGGTTAGTAAGGCTTATGAGTGATGGTAATCTTCTTTATGAGTGATTAATATTTTGTGGGTTTTGTGTGATAATCTTTATCTTTAGCTTGTTATTTTTTCCGTTGTTGTATCTTTGTCTTAACAAATTGTTACAAAAGCAAGGTTCGACGCGGTAATCATACGGTATTGATGATTAAAGAAGTTTCAAAGGCAATGGTGTTAAAGGTGATCATGATCGTGCCAAGGTTCCGACGATGCCAGTTTCATTCAATGTGGATAAAGGGGGGAAAAGGTGTCCTAGTTTTAATGAATGTAGAGCGGTTTGGACATTTTCTGTTTTCTTTTTCTAGATTTGGAGATTTTGGTATTTGCTTATTATGGTAAGGGTTCTTTGGGTAATTATGGTTTTGGTTTGGTGATTTTATGTTGCAAGATTGTGCCTGCGAGAGAGATAACCATAGTAGCTTGGAGTTAGACGTCTATAAGCTAAGAGGTATGGTCGAAGTGAGAGACCTGAATTGTTAAGATTGAGGTTCAACATTCAATGCCTCTTTTGACGGTATACCAAAATGATCCCGTACAAAAGTATAACCACCAAAGATATGGTGGTTTATGTGAATTTTTGAAGAGGAGACTGATAGATTTTAGTTAAAGACAAACAAAAGGTCAAGGTGGAGATTGTTGGATTTAGCTCTTAGTTGATTCCTACCAGGAAGTGTTAAACATATCAGATATATCGCCCGATGTAAAGGAGACCCTAACAACATTTGTCGTATATATATATATATATATATAATATATATATATATATATATATATATATATATATATATATATATATTATATATATATATCGTTGGTAGCGTTTATATGACATTTGAGGACATCGCCGATGTATTGGAACATCGGATATCAAGAGAGGGTTGTATCCCCCCCCCCCCCCCACCCACCCACCCTCTCTCTGCCGAAACCCGACCGCAAGGAGGTAAGCTTTCCCCTATGATCCTCTTTCTCTCTCTCCTCTCTATTCCCAATATCCTCTCTATTTGTCCTGATTTTATTTGTACTTGTAATTTCATAATTGTTAGTTTTGTTATGTTATAATGTTATATTAGATGTTTTCCGGTAGTTAGTTACCTTGTTTTAGCCTTTTAGGACATTTAGTAGATGTAGAAATTTGAATTTGATAGGATATTTTAGTATATATAATATAAATTTATTGATATTCGATATTTCAATATATCTCCGATATCCGACATCCGAAAACCCAAACCGACATGAACCTGATATCTCAAACACTGCAATTAGGAGACAACTTTTATTTCGTTCCTTTTTTTATTAAGGGTATAGATTAGTTTCTTGGTGTTTAAAAGATATTGGATGGCTAGGATTTGTTATAAGGTTTAGGTCTTATGTTGTAAATATAGTTAATATCTTTTCTGAAAAAGATAGCATAGATGTAGGGGGGTTCTCTTTCCTTTTTTTTTTTGTTTTTTTTTTTGGTTGGGTGGGGGTAGGGGGGGGGGGGGGGGGGGGGGGGTGTTGGAGTGGGTGGGGTTCCCAACCTATGTGAGAAGACCCCGGAGTGCGACGAGCGCCGTCCGAAGTCGGAGAAGCTCGGGAAGTAGGCGACGTTGCTGCTGCTGCTGGAGCTTCTGGGAGCAGAGGATCCGAGTTCGGCCCGAACTCGGTCCCAGGCCGAGTTCTGGCCGAACTCGGTCTGGTTGTTCCAGCGTTTGGCCAGTAGGTGCTGGCTGCCCCGCACAGAGTTCTGGCCGAACTCTGTGTTGTCGGGGGCTGAAGCGGGATTTGGATGAGTTTTCATCATTGGATCTAATCCAACGGTCCAGGTTGGTTGCGGGATTAGGGAGATATATATTGAGTTTTCTCAACCCTAATTCACAAGTGCAACATAACACAAGTTCGAGAGAGAAGGAGGCAAGAGTGCCATTGCAACTTCGGAGAAGAAGGCGGAGGATTGAAGGTTGATATTCGGAGGAGATCGTGTTCGGGTAATCTCTACTCGTCGTTCTCGTTCTTCGTAGCCTTGTAATCATTGTTCTTATCTCTGAGTGTTGTGGGGATCCGATTTGGATCGGAGGAGTTTGTAGAGGGTGTAATTCTTCTATTCCATTAGTGGAGGCTTCTCAGGGTTGGACTCCGATCGTCCCGTGGTTTTTCCCGCAAGGGTTTCCACGTCAAAAATTCTCTGTGTCTGCGTGGATTGTTTTGTGTGTTTGTTTTTTTGGTTCGTGCGTTGTTTGCTCGGTCCTCTCGCAGGTACTCTCCGGTTTGGGGAAAGGTTTCCGCGCTTCTTTCCCAACAGAGTGGTATCAGAGCTTTGGGTTCAAAGGGTGTCAGGAGTTGACAGAGGAACCAGAGAGGAGAGATGGACGCGAAGCCGGTGCGCATGGTGAACCTCAATGGCACAAACTATCATTATTGGCGGAGCAAGATGAAGGATTTGCTATTTGTCAAGAAGCTGCATCTACCTGTGTTGCATCCGAGAGGCCCAGTGATAAATCCGAGGAGGACTGGAAGTTCGAGCACATACAGGTGTGTGGGTACATACGGCAGTTTGTTGATGAGAACGTGTACAACCACGTTGCCAATATTGAGCACGCGAAGACGTTGTGGGATAAGCTGGAATCCTTGTATGCGAAGAAGACCGGGGTAAACAAGTTGTTCCTGATCCGAACGATGATGGGTCTGCTGCGGTACAAGGATGGGGCGTCTATTACGGATCACTTGAGTGATTTCCAGGGCGTGGTTGACCAGTTATCTTCTATGGGAG